>VXBL01006187.1:347883-488588 GCA_013400195.1 Aramus guarauna | reverse complement strand
AAAAAAAAGGCAAAAGCAGGCACCCGCCTCCTCCCCCTGCGCTGCCTTGCGTGGAGCACGTTGCTGCCCTTGCCTTTAGCGAGGTCTGGTTTTTTGGGGGTGCTGGAAGTCGGGGTGGCCGGGGCTGGTGCATCTGAAAGTCGCACCCCGGATGGTTAAAATCCTGCAGCTGCTCCCAGCCCGGGTTGTTTCTGCTGGCGGAGCCAAGCTGGACAGAAACTTTCAGCAGCGAGGCCTCACGGAGACCGGCACTGGCTGGACAGTGGGATTTTTGTGCCGGGAAAAATATCTGAGGTTTTGTATTGTTCTTTGTTCTGCTTTTTTGGGGCAAACCCAAGGGCTTTTAGTAAGTTGCGTGGAAAGTTAAGGCGAGAGAGAGCTCCTGCCCCCGGGGCAGGCCAGGCCAGGCTGCTGCTGGGGTGCAGGAGACTGATGTCTTTTTGGGTTTCCAGGCAGAGATGTGAATCTGGATTTCCTGTATCCTGGGGGTGGGAGGTGCCATCCCTTTCTCTCTTTCTTCCTGCCCTGAAAAACGTTATTTTGGACCTAAGAAACCAGCACGGTGCTTTCTAGTGGAGGGTGTCCCGTCAGAAGTGGCTCTGGTCCTCTGTCCCTCACCTCCCGCTCCCGTAGCTGCCAGGTGAGCTCAGACTGCTCGCCTGGCCCTGCAGATCCACCTGCGTGCGATGCCTGGATTTGTTACTAATTATTTATTACCAGTTATCGTTACGTTTCTGCCTGGATGCTGCTTTAGCCCTGAGCTTGGTGGGGAGTGCGGGCAGACGCGGCAAATGGCGATGGAAGCAGGACAGCGAGCTCGGTGGGTCGCAGAGGATGCTGTTAAATCCACAGCTGCTTTTCTTGCGGCATCCAGCAAGGACTGCGCTGCAGCCTTTCCCTGGGGTGCTTTTCATCTCCATCTATTCTCACATCTTAGGGGGCTCGGATCCCCCTCCCAGGCTCAGCCTGGTGGCCAGGTGTGCTGAACTGGTGTTATACTGGGGTGAGGACAACACAGGGTGCCTGTAGCTCTGCACATGGGTGGTGGGTAGCCCAAGGCAGATGCAGAGAGCTTGACTGGCCATGCTGCTCCGGGTAGCAGTGGATTGAGGAGGGGCAAGCTTACGGATGCAGGCAAGAGCAAGTATCACCTGTTGGGAGCATCCTTGGGGCTGCAAGAACCAGGGAGGGGGGGAAAAGCAGCAGCGCCAGGCATGGATGGAGGAGCAGTGCCTGATCCAGGTGCTCACCGCAAAGCTCCTGCTCAGTGCAACATCATGCTAGAGGCACGTCCGTCCTGGTGCGATCCATTTCCCCCTGCCCTCCCTGGGTACACACAGGCTGCCTCCTACTTATTTAAGTAATTCTTCAATGCGAATTGCCTGGGGCTTGGCTCCAGCCCATGAGCCAGGCAGCAGGGTTGTAAAACCCAGGAGGGACTGATGGATGTTCTTTGAGAGACCCTCCACCCTTGGGAGCTGATTGTGAGATCTAAACCCCACGTTTCGCAATAGGTGAGCGTGCACAAACTCTGCTGGGTGCGTGGGTGCTGGCTTGCTCAGTGTATGGCGCTTGCCAGGAGCGATGCGCCAGAATTGGTTGGGAATAACTTTCTCGTTGGCAGCGGAGTTGAGGATCAAGGCATTAGTGAAAGGCAAAGCAGGTTTTGAGGAAGGCAGTGGGGCTTGCTGTAGCAGGTCCTGCTCAGAATAGAAATCAAGTCCCTTTGTCACGTCCTAGGGACACCCTGTGTGACACACAGAAGCAATAATCCTGCCCGCAAAGCGGTGACACATAAAAAAGGGGCAAAGTGACATGACCAAGGCACTCAGGAGGTTCATGGCAGAGTCAAGTTCAACCCCGCTCTCTGCCACCAGCCCTCCCGTCCTTGCCTGTTCTGGTAAGAAATGACTTAGGTGGGGCTTTGGCATGGCCACGAGCCCAGAAA
Source organism: Aramus guarauna (assembly GCA_013400195.1). Classification (NCBI taxonomy): domain Eukaryota; kingdom Metazoa; phylum Chordata; class Aves; order Gruiformes; family Aramidae; genus Aramus; species Aramus guarauna. The sequence continues at coordinate 486,640 of VXBL01006187.1, read as the reverse complement.
AATCCCTGCTCGGCTGCTGTCTCCCTCGCAGCGTTGTCTGTTCAAGGGAGCTCTTTCAGCTGGTGATGGATGTCCATGGACAACTACTGTGGGCATCCTCAAGCCCCTGGCATGGAGGGAGGTGGAAATCCAGGATTGTTACCAAAGGGAGCTGTGCTGGACCGACCTGTAGCTTTGCTCTCTTTTCTTTTCTAGGCAAGGGAGATGCTACAGGTCTCCTTTATCTGTACTTGATGGGGCTTTACATGCTTAGGGCATGTGGGAGTATGTCAGCAGAGAAGACTTCTGCTGGGGGCTAGGGGAGGTGGCAAAGGGCATCGCTGGCCAGATTAACCCCACGCAGGAGATCTTAAATCTGCTTAAAGCCTTTAAGGGAAGATAGGAGCTCATTCTCATTTTTCATGCCAAGATTCATCTGCAAAATCAAGCTGAGAGGCACCATCCTTACGGGGAGGATGAGATGCTTGGCCAGGGGGAGCCAGCTGACCTCGATGAGTGGCAGGGTGTGGGGATGTCCCCTAGGACATATATTGGGCCATACAGTGAGGTGCTGTATGGCTGGGCTTTGTGCTGTGGTTGGAGGTTGAATCACGTTCGGATGGCTGAGACTGGGGGCTCGGGGCTGCTTTGGTCCCCGGGTGCCTCTGGGAGGGCTGCAAAAAGGCGAGGGGAACCATGCAAAGGGTGTTGGTGGGACAAGGATATGGAAGAGTTAACGTGGAAGGACCGGGCTCTCAGATGTGGTGCTTGAGAGGGATTAACTCAGCCTGGAGCAGGTGCAGGGAAAGAGGACTCTGAGGCTGATCAGAGGGATGGAGAGCTATTATACGGGAGGCTATAAAAGCCCAGCGAAACAAAGGCGGAGAGGGGATGTGCTTGGTGCCTATAAATACATCCAAGGGGTGAACACCAGGGAGGCAGAAGAGCTATTTAAACTGGAGGACAGTGTTGGTGGGGGGACAAATGGGTGTCAGTTAATGCAGTTTAGCTTGGGAGGCTTATCTAGAGGCTCTGCAATTGCATCCCATTAGAGGAGGGTAGGAGAGTGTTAATGAGGGCACATCGCCTCTCTTTAAAGGTGCTTGACTGTGATATAAAGGGGATTTGGGGCTTGTCAAGGGAGGAGGCCAGGACTCTCTGGTCCAGACACTCTGTCCTGGTATCTCCTTTGGGAAGGGCTGTGTTAGCCAAGCGGGTCTCTCCATCAGACGAGGCATGCAGCAGACGAAGGCCAGCCATGTCACCAAGCTAATTTTTCTCTTTTTTTTTCCCCTCTTATTTTTCTTTTTTTTTTTTTTTTTTTTCCTGATGCATAATCAAATCCAGCTGTCCCTTCCCTGGCCGCTGCACAGATTAATAACAAAGCATCAATGCTTTAAGAAGGCTTTGGATCTGATCCCAAGAGGAGATTTAGACAGCGTTTGTGCTGGGGTATGATGATACTAAGAAAGGGTGCATCCTCTAAATCCATTCATGCTTGTGCATTCATTACTGGATATTTTTGGCCAGAGGTGCTAAGACCCCTCTCCTAACACTTACTCCAAGCAGGGCAGCAGCAGGTTAATACGTGGAGAATGAGAAGGAAGCAGCTGTGCCTTGAAGGCTGGGATCAGGCACTCTCCCTCCTCCTCCTCACTAGTCTCTAGAGGCGTCAACTCCTTTCTCGGCAGATGTCCAGAGGTGAAACCTCCTGTATACCTGCAGGAAGGTTTCAGCCCGTAGAGAGACATCCATCGTCCTTTGCTCGTGTTGTGGGGCATACTCGGGTACCATTTATGTCTTCAAGCCTTCACTCGTTCTTCTGAGCTGCTTTTGGAGGACAAAAGCTCAATGATGGGCGTGCGTTGACCTGCTTTGGGACAGGCGGTGCTCCTCCATCTCCTGGCCCCGCGGGCAGCATCGCAGAGGAGGGTTGAGGTGTGGGGATTACTCCCGCTCTGCTCGCTTCCAGTTCATTACCCAGGGAGAAAGGGCCAGGCTCTGGGCGCTGCGGAAAATGGACACAGACCCATTGACTTCATGGGAGCTGCTTTGATTTGCACCAGTCCAGCGTCTGTCTGGCTGCAACATTAACCCTTCCCTGCTCTTAGGTCTTCCCTTTGCACCGTGGAGACTTTTCATCCCTGGGTTATTTGTGCTAAATTGGCTTACACTGTAAGAGAGAGCCCCATTCTGGTGCCTCAATACAGGAATAACTTCTTGAGGTCGTGGTGGAAATAGGAATGGTTGCCATTGAGTTTTTCACTCCCTCTGGGGAAAAAAAATCCTTTCTCCTACACGCTCTGGGACAAGGAGAGGCTCCAAAAGCTTTTGCCTTTCTGCATGATGTCTAAGTTTTCTGCCGCTATTGCAGATCTTCATGCTTTGGGGATCCTCCTGCGCTGGAGACGTGACAGATGATACCCCTGCAAAGCCGTGCTGGGAGCCCGCGGCGTTTGCAGCATGTAGGTCAGAGAACCGGCTCCTTTGGTCCTGATCCAGCCCTTCAGAGGGGACTGGGCTTAGCTCCTCACCTTGGTTGGACTCAACTCCTCACCCTCTGCCTGCTCGCACATCCCCGTGGGCAGCTTTCATGTGCTCTAGGGGGTACGTCCCAATTCAATAACATTTTGACGCATTTTACCTTAAAATACTCTTCTGGCACAGAAAAACGCTCCTTGCCCCTTGGTTTGTCCTTGTCCAAAAATGACCAGTTTTAGTCCTCCCACCATTCATCTGGGCATCATCTCCGCTGTCTTGCGTCCTGTGATTTCAGCCAGTCACCAACACAGGCTAAGGAGAGAGGGGGTGTAAAGCATCCCATCCACCTTAACGCTGGGAGGCTGGAAAACCTTAACGGGGAGCTCTGAAATGGTTTGTGGGAGGGGGTTTCTTCTCCCCACCATGCAGGTACCTCCTTAGCTTATTGGGCAAATCATCTCCCTGGCTGGCTGGAGCTCATCCTCAGACGAGGGAGGCTGCAGCTCTGGTTTATGGCTTTGAGGTTTATCCCGTAATCTGGCCATAACTAATCAAACGTGACTGCAGCAGCCCAGGGCAGGGCTCTGCTTTTACTGTCAGGGAAAAGGACACGTCATACTGCTTTTTATAGAGCTATAACATGACGGGCAGCAGGTCTGTCTGATCACCGAGCGAAAGGGCAAGGCTCCAGCCCCGCTCCTGCCTGGCCTTCCCTTAAACCAAGATGCTTTTCCCCTACTGTGTGTTTTTGTTGTCGTTGCTGGTTTTTTTTTTTTTTGGTTATATCTTCAGATAATTCACGCAGTGAATTTCCCGGGTGAGAAAACGCATCCCTCCCTCGCAGCGAGCACCCTCTTTCCCAGTTTACATTGCATTTTCACTTGTTTGAGGTTCCCTGACTCACTGGTGCAGGATGCAGGTGGCTCTGGTTGACTCCATCCCTTCCCAGCCCATCCCGAGCTGTTCCACCGTTGCCCTCAGTCCCTGTGTAGAGAAGAAGGAAGCACTTCTGTTTGTTGCTCGGGGTTTGGGGTTGGTTTGTTGTATTTTTTGCAAGCCACACCCTGGTAAGCAAGGGCTTCCTACAAAGTATTTTGCACGCTTGCTGCTCCGAAAGCCTCGCAGAGCTGGTCCTACCAGTTGTCTGAGCATGTGTGAATACTGTAAGGATTGCTCCGGGATGATTAAGGGAGGTGATTTCTTTGCTGAGCAAAGGGAAATCTTGCAGTGGTAAAAGATGCAGCTGCAAACTCTGCTTTTGCAAGGAGCCGCGCCACCCACTGCTGCGTGGGTGTTGGATGAGGATGGTGCCCGTTGGCTGCTTGCCCGGCGAGTCTTGCCTTCGGCTGCCTGGCAGGTCTTTGTGCAGGAGCAGGAGAGCAGTGATTTATTGCGTCTAACGCGGGGCAGCGGCTGGGTCTGCAGCAGGTTTCTGTTCCACGCGGGGAAGTGAAACTCTTCGCCGTATCATGGGGTACATCTTCTCCGTACCCTGTGACTCCTCTCAGGGCTGCCGCGGCAGGATATCTAAAGAGATACGGAGCAAGGACTTTCCAGCAGGATATCTGCTGGGAGAGGAGGTGGGAGCTTAATCCCCATCCCACAGCCCTGTGCTCGGCCCGTGCTCTCCCGCTTGCCATCAACCGTGCGGTAATAACATGCCCAGAGCCACCTCCTGCAGACAAGACGGTGCCCGCTCCAGCTTCGGGCAGTTTCCAGACAGACATTGGAGCCGTGACGGATATTTTTTGCCCAGAAGAGAGCAGGGGTGATGGGTCCTGCTGCTGGGCACAGCAGCATTAGCAAGCACCAGCCGTGCCGGGCTGCAGCAGAGCAAGAGTTCTTCAAAAGAGGAGAAATCCTCGCCTGGAACAAATCTTTTGAGCTGAGTGGACGGATGCTTTTTATCCTGCCTGAGTGCGGTCTCTCCTGATGATGATGATGATGCCTGTAATCCCAGCCTCTGGGAGATGTCCCGTGGGGCAGTCCCAGGAGGGTGAGCGGATGCTCTCAGAGGAGCTGGGATTTTGGATTTTGCCCCCAGACATCAGGTTGGAGTTGCAGCATGAGGAGCAGGGGTTTGGTCTCGCTGTTCATGTTTGTGACTTGGTGATGGGAGCCTCGGGGAGCCTGCCTGAGGGCACAGCTCGGGGTGTTAAGGAAGGGCTGGCAAAGGGCAGGGTCTTCTTTTGGGTTACTACAGGAAGAGTCCCAGAGGACCCTGTGGAACCCCATGGGTACAGAGGTCCTACCTCAACCTCTGGACTGCGTGGAGCAGAATGACATGGGAATACATCACATCCTGATGCCATTGTGGAAGTGCTGGGAAGCAAAAGTAAAGGTGGGCATTGCACCAGAGCATGACCCCCTACCAAAAGTTGTGTTGTGTTGGTGCATGGAGACCTCCTGCACTTTCTGGAGGTCACTGTCCCTTGTAAAATGGATTAGTCCCTCCCTGAGTATTTCTGCTATGCACAAAGAGCTGAAAACATCTCCACAGCAGGAGATAACCCGTCCCTACCCCAGCAAACATTGCAATGCTGCCGTGCGCGTCAGCCACGGTGCGTAGCAGCCGCTCTGGTGATGCTGGTTGGCTCTGACCATCCAGCTGTAGGTTATGGACCAGCTGTGGCCCATGGGAGGTGTCCATCCAACCTCCTGCTACTTGATAGGGAAGATGCTTGACAGGGAGATGAGACCAAAATGGAGGTAACCTGCGATGCTCAGCATCATGACCTGTATCTGTCTTCCTGGGAGAGGGGAGCTGATGTCCAGTCCCTGCCTGGTGAAAGTCCCTGGGCAGTATGGCAAACTCCTGCCTATAGAGAAGAGCGGCACTGCTGAAATGAAGGAATAAGGGGAAAAAGTTGGCTTGGGAGGGTGGGGGAGTTGCAGCATCCAAGGCAGAAACACAACTTGGAGAGCTCATACTGGCATAGCAGGGACTTATGCCTCTGGGAGATGTCCCGAAAGAGCCACGTGGATCCAGTAATAAAGATTTCCAATAAATGTCACAAATTTGAGGTGGTCCAATCTACCTGGGAGGGGCTTCCATCTTCAAAAGCACTAACAACCTGAGTTGCTACAGGTATTTAATTATGACTTTTGTACTCGTGATGCTTTAGAAGAATCACAGAAAGAAAAGCTCATTAAAGATGGGGGAAAATGGTGGTAGAATGAAAAAAAAAAAGTGGAGCTCAATCTAAGGCAGATCTTGCTGGCGCAAGCTGAAGGTTTTGCAGACAAGGGGAATGCTCTTCTGAAGTCAGACAGTACCCAGGTGTGGTCTGGACATTTGCTGCTGTGGCTATGGGGTTTATAGGACGGCTCAGGAAGGGGCTGGTGGGGGGTTGAGAGCCTATCAAAGGGGAAAACTGAAAATGGAGGGCCCAAGCTGGAGGAAGACAAGGAGCAGAGTGCATCCGTGCTTTTATTCAGGTCTAGGTCAGGTAAAGAGAAAATACTAAAAGTGTTTATTAGGCAAAGCTGGGGGATGATGTTGTGGTGGAGAGTTGAGTCCTGACTTGGGGCCAGGAGCTGTTGTGTTGGGGCAAAGTCTGGAGCCTCTTGTCAGAGACAGCGGGGAGCCCGTGTTATCTGAAATTGCAGGTGATGTTTGGATCCCGCTTGGTTTGAACGGGAGCAGGTCAAGGGACACGTTTCTGGTATGGCCAGGAGTCTCTCAGGAGGACTCCGTTGTATCTCCAGGCCTCCAAGGGAACAGAGTCTTGGGCTCTGCTTGCACCAAAGGATGAAGGTGAGGGAGAGAGGAGAAACCCGTAGCCCTGGGGATGGAGCTTTTGTTACGATGTAATGTGGGCTGAAGGTGCAGGAGGGATGCTGTGGATCAGCCGGAGGGACAAACACCACAGCTAGTATGGGAGGGTGATCTTGTAGGATCCAGCTGCCTCCCTTCAGTCTCCTACAGAGTAGCTGCAGCCCCGTTATCTCTTCTGCTCCTCAGGCACGCGTCTCCGCGTCTTCTGAAGTTCAATCGCTTTAATTATCCCAGAGGCTGCAGAAGCTATTGAAGGCAGAGAATACGCATGGAGATGTGCTGCATTTTATCTGTGCTAAGGATGAGTTCTCCGAATGAATTTGCCGGTTACCCACACCTCTTAACGAAACATCTCAGTGACCCATAATGCCCAAGGGAAGGGCTTTCTAGGCCACCTCGGGCAATGCCCTGCAACTCCTCTGTCCTCCCCTCTAGCCACGTCACACAGGTACAGGTCTGTCTTTAGACCGTAATGGTTTTGCCCAGCTGGCAAGAAAACCAGCACGAGTGTATTGATGTGGTGCGAGGCTTCCAGTGGAGTCAGTGTGACCGGATTTAAACGACATTCAATTAGAAGCCCTGAAAAAAATAATAGGAATACATGTTCAGTCCACTCCTACAAAGACAGCATCATTTTTTATTTTTTTAATACAAAAAGTGATCAAAACAGATGCTGAGAAGGGCACAGCGCTCCTGTTACCTGGTGGGATGTGTGGTTTGTGTTCAATGCGATGCCCATGTGGGGTGGCAGCTCTCTTGGGATAACCAAGGCCCCTGTGGCTGGACGGATGCAGTTAGCTCGATCCTGCATGCACGACTCTTCCTAGGCTGTATTTCTCCAGTGCCTGAAAACCCACTCGGTGTGAGCTGTGCCACGTTTGAACATCGACTTTGCTTGATGATACCAGACCCACATCCCTGTGCTACTCCATCCCGGTTCAGGCTGGTGTATTTAAACCCGGGGGAGCCCTGGAGAAGGTTCCTGCTCCCAGCAAGGTTTTGTTGGGAAGCCCCAGGGCTCCTCAGTGAGCTCAGGAGTGCTTCCTTGTTGCTGGTGCTCTGTGCTGCTCCTTGCAATTATTAACCAGGGTCAGGGTGCTGGGAAGTGGAGGGTTAGTGAAGCGATGACTGTCTCCAGGGGCTGGGCATTGGCAAAGCCCATTAATTCGCCTTTCCGTGCTTGTCCTGCAATCTCTGCTGATCTACCAGGTTTTGTAACCCTGCTGGGGCCTGGGGAGCAAGCCCAACGTAACGTCTGCCACGGTAAGGCTGGCTCAGGGCTTGAAGAGCAGCTGGGGATGTGTAGGGGGGTACCCAAAACTGAACTTCTGTGTTCTCCCCAAACCATGAATGGGTTGGGATGAGCTGGACCCAGAGTGGTGAATATCTTCAGCTCCTCTCTGCTTCCCTTGGCCCAGGCTGGCTGTCTGGTGACAGGTTACAGCCTTCTTCTTCCCACTGCTTTTGGGTCTGTCCTTCTGCCATCTCCTTTTGCTGTTCTTCCACCCCTGTCCCTGCTAGTCCTGCGTCTCTCCAGCCTCCTGCATTTGCTGGGCCGGTGGGGGATGCTGCCACCAGCTTTGCTTTGAGCTTGTTACTCTGGCCTATGCCAAGATGCCTTCAGACACGTCCTGGTTCCATCTGACCTTAACATCTGTATTGAGCAGAAGGGCCAGTCTGGCTGGTGCCACAAATGCGGTTTGTGTGCAACGCTCTTGCCAGGCAGAGCTTGCCGCCAACGCAGAGTTATTAGGGTGTTTATGGTGCAGGGCTGCCCTTTCCTCCTCCTGCAGCTCCAAAATTGACTCTGTTTGCAAACGGTGACTCATATCTGCAAGGAATGAGGAACTCCCGAGGCCAAAGGCGTCCCTGGTGTGAGTTATCCAAGCGAAAGGGAGCTCCTGGCCATCGCACCCGGCTGGCTCCTGCAGGACACTGGTATCCAGGGATGCCCAGACCCTCCCGTTAACCCCAGCCTTCCCAGGAAAAAGCATATTTGAACGCTGCACCTCCACGCAAACCCGCTGGCCGGCTGTGCGTATCCCTGCGCTGTCTTGTTGCTGTTAAGCAACAAAGGAGCAATGTTTTGGAAGAAAAAAAAAAAAACAGAGGAAATAAGCAAGCACGATAAAAATCGCCTTGCATCGCAGGAAACAGCCTCCAAATGTGACATCTTATCTTCGACTGATTTTGCGCAGTTGCCAGCCAGGCTTGCTTTGATGGTACAGAGTCACTTGTACCAGTTTTCTGCTGGGATGAGTGACCCTGGCCCCTTCCTTGGCTGTGCTGCAAATGCACTTTTTAATGAAAGATTATTTTTTTCCTGAGTTTTGTTTAGCAGTAATAGCCAGCTGTCACCATGTCTCAGAGTGCCTTTCAGAAGGGACCAGGATCCCTGCAGAGGGAGAGTGATGCTTTTTCCCACTCCACAGAGGAGGAGGAGGTTATCCGGGAGCATTTGCCATACCTTGGTGCTTGCAAAAAGCTGTAGCGACGCAGCAGGTTTACTCAGAACAAACAGCCCCTAGCCACATCAGGATTTTTTTTTTAGGAGTAAATCCACTACACCAAGTTTTTGAGGGGAGTACATCATGTCCCCATGTGCATGTACACAAGATTAACCCTCAGGCTGAAAGGTGCTGAGTTCAGGTGTCCGGATTCGGAGCTCAGCTGTGCTGCAGCCAATTGCTGGCAAAAATCAGAGCTTGATATAATTAAGTGTAAAAATGGTTGTTTCACCTTTGGCCTAGTGGAGTTTTTAGCTCCTAGATGAGAACAGAGATACCCCCAGACAAAAGGAAGAGATAAAGGCCAGAAAGGGACATTCAGTCTTCCGTTCAACAGTTTTATTTCATCAAGTAACGGCTGTAAATGCTCAGTCATTTGCATTTTGGCTAAAGCAGCTGCTCTGGAAGGGCGTCCAGCTCTGCTCAGAAACATCTGGATAGAACTACCTATAACTTCCCATGGGAATTAGCTCCCCTGGTTAACCGCAGTCAGTTTGAGAAGGAATGATGTCTTGTTCTCTAATTTTCATCAGTGTGGTTTCACCTTCCAGTCGTTGTGGACGTTGCTGATGGAGGACGCTACGTGGTTCTGCTGGCTCTGGGCCACACCACTTGGAGCCCAAAGCAAAGCTACAGCAGATACACAGCTGGGTGCAAGAAAAGGCTTTGGGAGTGCAGCTCAGACCTGCTGTGGACCCTGTGCTGCTGGTCCTGATGGGACCATTGTTCTGTAGCCTGTGACTCGAGGCTTCTTTGTTCATAGAGATGTTGGCGAAGAGGTGTGGAGTGCTTGTCTCCTGTTCAGTGTAGAGTCAGAGTTCAGCTGCATCTGCCGAGGGTCATGGGAAAGCACGTGTATAATGCTGTCCTGGCGTCTAGCATTTCTTCTGCTGAGCTGGTTGTTGGCAGGTGGAAGGGCAACCCCAGCATTGTCCCACGTCTGTGAACAGAAACACCTAAGGAGGATGGAAAAAATTATTTAAATAACATTTTTGGAAAGAGCCTGGCTGCTCTGAACACCCTGCCGTTAGGCTGCAGTGTTGTAGGTTGCCCCCGTAAGACCGTGCCCGGCTGGGGCTTGGACAACCACATGCCTGGTTCCTGCTTCATCTCCTCCTTGGCCGATCCTATGCCTTTGCAATGCGATATCAAAGATACCTTGTGTTCAGTGAGAACAGAGCTGGAGAACACGGGCCAGCAGATCCTGTCCCCTAAGGACAAAGTGTTTTGTCTGACCTGGAGGCAGACAACTGTAGGATCTACAAGCAAGGAGACCTTTGCTCCTGGCTGGGGAGCAGCCTTGTGATAACGCAAGCGAGGTTACCGCGTGCCAGCTAGCCGTGGTACAGGAGCCTCCGAGGTGGAAGGGAAGGAGAGGAAGCAGTTTGCAGGGGAGGAAGGAAAAGCCTTTCAGCAAGTATTTGGTCCTGGATAACACAAACACTTTCAGTCCTTCTCCCTGTTTCAGTGCTTGGCGCTGTAATTTGTTACCAGGTGGCAGGAGCTTGAACGCCTGGACGATGCTGGAGGGGGAAAGGGGGAGTCCACGACACTCCTGAGTCGTGAGTCTGGCTCCCTCCTCCAACAAAATAGTTTCCTGTTTAATTCCGTGGCTGGACTGAGGTTGGGCTCAGACCACTGGTTCCAGGAAATCAGCTCTGCTGAAAAGGATTGCGAGGGCAGGTACCCCTCCCTGCTCGCACACACACACGCACGTGCAAGTGTAGGGTTGTTAATTCAGACCAGGCATGAAAATGCCCATTTCTCAGGCTCCTGGAGCATCCTAGCTTGGTGCAAGAAGGCAAAGCGTAATTAAGCAGCCCTTGAGCATTTTAATGTGGCAGATCTTAAGTTCAGCCTGCTAAGCATGAAATGTTGTAAATTAGAGGGAGTAATGAATTTTAACACTGCCTTAAGAACATTCCCCCCATCCCTTCCTTTTAATTATTTTGCAAGTTGGATTTTGGTTTTGTTTTTTGTTTTTTTGGTGTTTTTTTTTTTAATGATCCTGAACTGTATCCCTTCTCGTTCTGCTTGCCATTTCCTTTGCAGCTCAGATCCATCTCCACCCTCTCGTGTGAGAGCAGCCCCGCAGCGAGGACAGGTGGCTGTCAAGGTGACAGCCACCGTGGGGTGGGATAGCAGGACAAGGAGCTGGCCCTTTACCCCCAGGTAAATTTGGGTGGCAGAAAGGCTGGAGTTCCTTGGCCTGGAAGACTGTGGTCCCGTTCTCATGGGGATGGATGTCTCATCCAGGGTGTCTCATGGAAGTCGGCGTTGCAAGGGTCATTGGAAAACGCAGCTCCGAGCTGTCGTTGCGGAGCTGCCCAGGGTGGAGCAGGAATTTTATGAATGAGCAGCCAAGTGCCAGCCCTCAGCCACAGGACAGGCTGCGGAGCAGCGTCCAGCATCTCCTGCTTCAAACCTCTAATTCCTGTCTTAACTCGAGCATGGCTTTTAGAAAGATGCCGGACAACCCTCCCCTCCTCTCCAGGCTCTTTTCCTAAATCTCGCTGGTTCTTTCTGCATAACCTCCCGTGGAAATGTCCTTTCCCATCTGCCAGCCCGGCTCATGCACCCGTCCAAGCAATTCATCTTGCATCTCGGTTAACAGCAGCATCCTTCGCCCGCAGCCCGTGGTGTTCATGCAGAAGGCAGCTGCCAACCACCTTCTCGCAGCGCTGCTGCCTTGCCTGTGTCTCCAGCAGTGAGTGCTGCCACTGTGACGGTCCTGCCTGATGGTCACTCAAAAGGAGCTCATTGACTGCTGAGATGTCCCCACGACCTCCCTGGGGACATCTACCCTGTCCTTCACCCCCTTCCACTGTTGGACATCTGGAGTCTAGCTTGGTCTCTGGCCCTCTTCTTTTTTTGGTTGCATTTTTTGGCTGCTGGGTGCACTCCTTGATTGTTCAGTGAGGCCATCTGCTTTTCTACAAAGAGTAAATCTGGTGTATTATTCAGGTCTTGATATTGGGCCGTTTATTTTTAAGGCTTTTCTGAGGGCAGGTGATGCACTTGGATTTCTTTGTAGCCTGTGGGAACTGGTCGTGATGCCAAGGAGAAAATCCCGTGAGGATCACTATAAGCCCTTCACACACAGCACCTCAATGCGTTGCTGAGCTGCCTTCAAAGGCTCCCGTGTGAATTAATTCTTTTTTAACTGGCCCCATGCAGGCAAGGTCCGAGCAGGTCATACAGCACACCAAAGGCAGAGCTGCTCTCCCTGTCTGTGGCCTGCAAGCTAAGATGTTATAGAATTACAGAACGGTTTGGGTGGAAGGGACATTTAAAGGTCATCCAGTTCCACCCCCCCACAATGAGCAGGGACATTTTTATAACTATATAACACGGAGACCAGTGACGAGTGGTGTTCCTCAGGGGTCGGTACTTGGACTGGAACTGTTTAACACCTTTGTCAGCAACATGGACAGTGGGATCGAGTGAACCCTCAGCAAGTTTGCCGATGACACCAAGCTGTGTGGTGTGGTCGACACGCTGCAGGGAAGGGATGCCGTCCAGAGGGACCTGGACAGGATTGAGAGGTGGGCCCATGTGAACTGCATGAAGTTCAACAAGGGCAAGGTCCTAAACATGGGTCAGGGCAATCCCAAGCACAANGAAAGCTGGAGAGGGGCTGGTGACAAGGGCAGGGAGGGACAGGCCAAGGGGAATGGCCTGAAGCTGCAGGAGGGGAGATGGAGATGAGATGTGAGGCAGCAATCCTTCCCTGGGAGGGTGCTGAGGCCCTGGCCCAGGGTGCCCCGAGAAGCTGTGGCTGCCCCTGGCTCCCTGGCAGTGTTGAAGGCCAGGTTGGATGGGGCTTTGGGCAACCTGGGCTAGTGGAGGGTGTCCCTGCCCATGGCAGGGGGTTGGAGCTAGATGGGCTGTGAGGTCCCTTCCAACCCAAACCAGTCTGTGATTTGGAGAAAGGTGGGCGGCTGGCACAAAGCACCCCACAATCTGCTTTAGCAACTGATCCTCAGCAGAAGAGACCTTAGGAGCAACTAACAAGGGGGTTATTTTGGGTTCACTTAAGCTCTGACTGATGAGCACTTGTGCTGCTAATCAGGCTGATAAATACCATCAATTAAAGCCTGTGCTCTGCTCTTCTGCTTTGCAGAAGTGAAGTGTTTTTGTCTCTCCCAGATGAGAGGAGGCTGGCTGGGTGGTTGACACTCTTGGAGGATTACTTTCATCAGCACAGGCATTGGTTTAGCTTTCAGACAGCTACTTTCCTTCAGCTAATCCTAGCAACTCATTAACAAGCGATGTGACATCACTCCTAAATTGATGCCCAACTGTAAGTGATCATATAATCCCTGGGATTTTGGATGTTTACAGATTAGCTGCTTCCAATTAGCCTTTATAGCAATTTCCTTGTCCCACCACATGTGATGATTTTTAAGTGTCTGTGGTTTTTCACCACAATAAGCATATGGTTTATATACATCTCACTGGGGGTGATGGTTTAGGCCAGCTTGCTGGATGCATCTGCATGGTGGATGGAGCACCCTTCATTTTACCATGGGTGGTGCTGGGAACTGCAACTGGGATTATGGGGTACACAAACCCCCATTTCTTTAGGGAACCAAACTAGATGTTTCCAGACTAGGGTCACTAATGGTCAACGGTTTGAACAGGACATCTCATTTTGGGGAGAAATAAGGATTGTACGTGGCTGTTATAAATAAACACAGAGTAATTTCAGGGAGGGAGCTGTGGAAGAAGGAATGTGATTTAGTAGAGGGGAACAACATAGAGAACCCCCTCTCCTTGTGCGGGCTGTGGGGCCAAGATGACTTGTCCTGTGTGGGGTGGAGGAATGAGGACCCGAGCAAAGGAGTCCGCAGGGGTGATGGAGAGGTGCTGCTCTCTCTCTCAGGGGGGCATTTGGGCAATGGTTTCCTACTGTCTTCTGGATTGCTAAATTCATGTCTTTGCCCTGGAACCTAGACGCTTGTGAAAACAGAATAATTAATCCAGACACGCGTTGTGCTCTGCCGGGAGGCCTTTTTTTTTAATTAAAAACAGATCTGATAAAGTCTAATGAGTAACTAGCGTTTCTGGTGAAATCATGAAATGTGCGTGTGTGATTCGAGGCTGCGGGGTGGGGGGTGCTCTGGGTAGGGCTCAGCCCCCCTAAAACCTGCACACACCCGTCTTGTCTTCTCCTTTTGCCTCCAAGGGTTTTGTTTTTCCCAAATGAGTTACAAATCCACTAAAAGGCCGGACACCAGTTACCGACTCCAACTGTGCTGTTTTTGTGGTGTTCGGCCAGCTTTGGGGGAAATGGGAGTCCCACGTCCAGGGGATCTGCCAGGTATGATTGAGCTTTGAGAGGTCATCCATTTCTCCTCGTTTGGACGCAGGATTGTCCCTGCCTGTTTAAATGGGTGATGGAGCACGCTGATACCCGCTGGAGTGTGTCAGAGGTGCTTCATGGGAATACAAATGTGGGGTCTAACGATAAAGGCCAGCCAGATCTGATGGGAAGGCAGAGACAGAGGCTGGGTGGTTGTCTCCAGCCACAACTTTTTGGTCCTGCCACCCAGATGCTGTGGAGGATGATTGGATTGAGTGTCCCTGGCCAGACCCTGCCCCATCTCACTCCCACTCTGCCTGTCCCTTCAGGGCCGGTGGGGAAGGATGTTTTCCTCCGTGAAGCCATACGAGAACCAGCGCTACGCCTCCCTGAAGAAGGAATGTCAGAGGCGGAAGCAGCTCTTTGAGGACCCACTTTTCCCTGCAAACGATGACTCGCTCTTCTACAAGTCAAGGATCCAGGGCATCCAGTGGAAGCGGCCAAAAGTAAGTGTGCCTGTCCCCTTGCACTTCCACACTGCTTTACGCCTTCTGTCCTCTCAGGCATCCCCGAAAACGCACAGCGCATCCTTCACCAAGGGTGCCAAGCCCCAGCTGACATTTCCTCTCCTCAGAAGGGTTTATTTGCCCAGGCTTGGCATCGTGAGCTCCTGGGGTGCCAGGGAGACCTGCTGCACCCAGGTCCAGGCTGTCCTGCCCGCAGCAAAGCCCAGGAGCAAAGGAGGCTTCTCGGTGACTCGGTTTCCTCATGCATAAAACAGAGAGATGTTTTGCAGCCAGGTTGGTGTTGGATGGATGCTCTTTTTAAGCCTGGTGGGTCCAGAAGGGCAAAGCGTTACATCTGAATACTCTTGGTGATCCATTTGGAAAGGGAAAAGAAGATAAACTTGGGTAGATGAGGTGGTCTTGGGGTCTTTGGGAGGTAGATGGTCTAACCCATCCTTCTTCTCCTGTGCAAAACCTCTGCAAAAAGCACTCTGCTTGTCCTCCGCGCTGCTGTGTCTGTCGTGAAGGCAGGTTGTGAGAGGCTGAGCGTAACATCTCCTGCCCCAGTGCTGCCCGTCCCCCTTCTGCTGTCCTCAGTGCCTGCCCAAAAGATGCACATCAGGGCCTGATGGCGTTACGTCTTGGGGAATTCGTATGCCCTGGTACAGCCATCTGCTTGGGGTTGGCTATGAGACCTCTTCTCTGACTGCCATGAAATACAAAGCAGCCCAGGGAGCAACGATAACTGGGACTGGGGAGAGGCAATATCACATCTAACGCACCCGGTTCTGCTTCCTTGCCTGCGGGGAGGAGCAGCCCCCGCTGACCAGCCCGTGCTGTTCTGTACGCAGCTCGGTGGCATTTCAGCGTGGCAGGGTCGCCTGAGCAGCTGTTCTCCTCCTCCTCCTCCCCACCGGCAGCCCAGAAAATCAGCTGGCCTTTCGTGAGACAGTGCTGCGTCTGTCTGGGTGAGGGCAGTCTGGGGGGGGTGGACAAAAAGGCTTTGTGTGAAGGGAGGGGTGGAGCTGAACTGACTCTTTCTGTGTGGCAGGATGGGCTGAGCTGCACAGCATCATCCCACCCAGCTCCTCATGGGAGGAGGTCTCACTTCCCTCTGCTCTGCCTTGGGCTCTTGCACACCTGCTTCACCTGGACACAGGGTTTGTGCAAAGCTCTGTGTGTGTTTTAGTTTATTCCCCTTTCCGCTGGAGGGGAAAGATGCTCCGTGCCTTCTGAAGACAGGCCCACCATCGTTTGGTCTCGTTGTGGGGCACAACATGAACACACCTTGCGCATCCCATTAAAATACCAGGTGGGTGATGCCTGAGACTTTCTAAACAACTTGCTCTGGGACTAAAGGATAGGGAAGTATTTGAGATCCCCTTGCTGATTTGCTTTCAGAGACACACACATTAATTCAGCACCCTGTTTAATGACAGAGGGTTGGATCCAGCTGTAGAGGGGCACAGTTTGCTCATCTTCTGCTGAGCATCTGTGTCTCAGGGCTTTTCTCCATCTGCTCTTCTGGCTTTCAGCTCACTTGCAGCCCTTGGTGTTCCGTCATGTAGCACCCACTCTTGCTTAGGAAGACATGAGGTCAGTAAGCAAGGTATCATCCTCTTGCTGCCTTGCTCCAGAGAGCATGAGGTCTTTCTAAGAAAGCTTTCTGGACATCCTAGTCTTCACCTTGGTACGCTCATCTAGTCCAAGCCCATCCCTGCTTGTGAATTCAAGCTCTTTCCAACCAGCCAGCTCTGCAGTTTCATAGAATCATAAAATAGTTTGGGTTGGAAGAGACCCTTAAAGGTAAAGCAGTTAGCAGAGGATGGTTGAACAGGGGCTTTTTCTGGCATGGGTTGGCAGTGGGAATGGGTGCTGGAATAAGTCCCACATGCAAGCAAGGTCCTGTGCGCTTAACCAGAGGTGGAGATGGTCCCTCTTTCACTGCTTCTGCACCAGACAAAGAATTTGCCAGCAATTTTGGCACCAGGAGGAGTCCATGCTGAGCAATAGCAGTCTCCTTGAAGCTGCTGTCTGGTGGGATCAGACCCGTCTAGCTGCCCTGACCACAAAATTGCCATAAAAAAAGAATTTGAGCTCACATGTGCCCTAGTTACTGCTGAAGTTTCCAGAGGACTCTTTCTCTAAAGGTCTTCTGCAGGTTTTTTCCTTTCAGTTGTCCATTTTGGCAAAGTGACTGAATTTCATGGGGAGAAGAACTGCTTTATGCCAGCCAGCCAATGCAAAGTGACATTTTTCGTTGCTGGACCCAATTCTTCCTGAATTCATGCCGGCTCTTTAAGGGAGGGAGCCCAGGAAAAGGGTCCCAGCATCTTCTGCAAGGAAGCAAATGCATCTGGGTGTTAGCAATCTTGATATGTATCTCATCACTTTGCTGTCTGCGAGAGAGCTGAGAGAGGGTGTAAGAAACTGCATGAACGCAGTTGTAAAATCTCACGTTGCTCTGAAACAATTTTACACCCACTGTAGTGGGTCTTGCTGTGTGTCCAGCCCGAGGTCTGCTGCAGAATTAACCGTGCTCTTTCCTACGTCTGTAACTGCTTGGTCTGGTCCCTGCACGGGACGTAGTGACAACGCTCGGAGGTTGTGGAGGAAGAGCTGGAAACAACTGTTGGAGGTTGCGTGGGAGAAACTGGGTAGAGTCTTCACAAGGAAAACATCATTGGCTTCTCCTATTTAATGCAGTATTCACTAGGGTCTAAAATGTCCATGAAGTTCAAATCAACCGCTCTGCTTCTGTGGTAATTGCACAGTGTGGTTATTAAGCCACACTAAGTCCCTTCAGTATCCTCTTTCTAGTACAACCAGCAAATCTTTCCTCAGGCAATCGCATTTTATTCTTGTTTAGAAAAAACAGTGATGCTCCCACCTTTTGACAAGTGTACTTTTTGGGAAATTCCTGACCCAGAAATGGAGTCTGCCAGTCCCGGGGCCGCTGTCTGCAGAGAGGGGATGGTGCGTACACACCTCCATTATCTCTCAGGGCCACAGTTTGTTTTGGAGAGTTTCAGCTGTATCTGCATGATAAAACGCGAGTCCTCATCGTGCCTCGAGCTTTGCTGTGAGCGCAGAGTGGGTGGAGAGTGGAAACAAAAGGCGTCAGCTATTAAAAACAACTGTTTGCTTTCTCAGAAAGGTTGTCAGTTATGATCATGGAGCGAAGTGATACGTATGTTGGAGCTAAGTTTTTTAGGCAAAGCACTTGGAAGTGAAAAGTAACTGTTGTGAACTCGCCGGGGTAGTGGGAATGAGCTTTGGCAGAGGCAGGATCTCATTCCCATAAATTTACATGGCACTAGTGCAGACCTATACAGCCCATCCCTCATGTGTACATCCCTTCCTTCCTTACTAGGACCTGCCCTCATCCTTTCTGCTCCTCCACGTGCTCCCTTTTTCTTTGGGGGGGGAAAAAAAAAAACAAAAAAACAATCTCTGCAAGTGCAATCCCTCTGGCTTGAGGTTTTTCTGGGCAGGGAGGTAAAGGGGAGGCTGAAGAGCTTTGCTGGAACAACTCGTGAATAACCCTTCCTAGATCAGGCTGTTTTGCTTCAACTTCCTCCTGCATCTGGCTTTGCAGCCTTTCCTGGAATGGGCTCAGCTTTATTCATCCCAGTGGGGTGTCCCCCCTCCCTCCCTGCTTTCCCCTGGCCTCCAGCCCTGCTCTGGATGCCAGATCTTTGCAGAGGGAGCAGCTGTTTGAGCCCTCTAATCGGGCTTTGGCTTCGGTGGTTGTTTGCCAGACGTCTTCACGATGCAGCACAGCGAAGCCAGAAAGCTAATTGTTCGAGTGTATCGGGGAGGGGGGAGGGAAGCCGTAACATCAGCCTGAGCTGGGAAGGGGGTCCCGAAGAGCATTGGTTTAGCGCATCCACTTAAAAATGGGACTGGATGCTCAGTGCTGAGCCAAAGCAGATTTTGGAGCTGGCTAGGGCAGCATCAGCGGCTCTTTCTGGCCACGACACTTGGCTGTTGCATTAGAAATTAAAACTAGTGTTTTGGGTTAAGCCCAAATCCCAGTAACTTGCTTGAATCTCCTTCTCCCTTATGCTCTGCCTGTTATAACATGAAGGAGAGGGACATCTCTGCATTTGAGCAAGTAGTGCCACCCATAGAGAAAGTCTTAGCCTGAGCCTCAAGCTTTGGGTTTTGCGCTGCCCATTTGAGACAGGAACGCTGGCAGCGCAGCAAGGGAGCGGGAGTTTTAGTCTGTGCGTTGGGTGAGATGGTCTGGGCTTTTGGGAGCTGGGTAAATGGGGATGGGTGGTACTGAGAGGAGGGGAAGGGGATGGAGGAGATGCAGGCTGGGAGGCAGGAATAAGGGTGCTGGGGAGATCTGGTGCACTTGGCTGTGTTTGTTGATCACCTGGGAGAAAAACGGTGATGGCCCAGGGTGGAAGAGGGTCATCTCCCCTGGGGAAAACAGTTCATCTCTTCTAATCATCACTATCCCAAACTCTCGTCTTGGGAGCAGAGCACTCCCAGTGATGCGATGGGATTGGGACAGGATTAAATTAGGGTCACTTATCCCTGCACCTTAGCAAGGGATTGTTTTCTCTCTGTAGCAAGGAAAGCCACAAGATTCAGGTTGAATCCACCCAGTGACAACCTACTGCCAAGACTGGTCACCAGCCAGGACAAATTTGGGCATCGTTATGCTCCTGTGGGAAGCAAATGAAGCCTGGCGGGAGGCTTAGGCCATGCACAGATGTGATGTTGAACCACATGAACCACATGCTCTGATCGCTCAGCTCTTCCCAGGGAGCAAGGCTGAGCCTGGAGAAGGTTTTTTTCCTCCCTGTCCTGGGAGGCAGAGTGGGCTGCTGTGTGCTGAGTGTTTCCCTATCCACAGCAGTGTGTTGCAGGACCTTGCAGAAACACCCCATGCTCTTCCCTAAGATGCAAAATGGTTCGGACGAGAGATCCCAAAGGTGCTTGGAGAAGACCAGACTGTGACGAAGCACGAGGGTTTCCAGGCAGGCTGCTGTCACAGTGACTGGGTGGCTCAAGGTGATATGCGGTGGTGGTTGAACCTGAGCTGCACCTTTGCACTGTGAGTTCAAGCCTGGCTGGTCGCAACCACCAGAGAAACTCTCTTGGGTGAAGTCTGCACCTTCCCATCTTCAGGGGAAGAGTTTTGCCCTCCAAGCCTGTTTCTCGGTATTTTTATAGCTCTCCTGCCTTTGCTTGCAAGCACCAAGTTATCTCTGCAGGAATTGTCAAGGGAGGTTGTCACTAATTAAGCAGCACAAAGGTAGATGCTTGCTAAATGGCAATACTATTTTATCTGGGTGCAGAGGCAATGTCACTTGGAGGGGAAAGTCTGAGAGTTGGTGTAGTTTTGGGGGAGACAGACCAGGTGTTTTGGGAAGGGTTGTGGGAAGAGCGATGTCTTAGGGCAGCAGGGCCGTGGCATTTTCAGCCCTACTGTGGCATTGGAGAGAGATGCTCTTATTCACAGCCCTGGTTTTGGGCTGTTTTCTTGTTGTTGTTGTTTTTCCCAGTCAGACAAGAGGAATCTTCTTTTAGAAACTGAGAAAATACCATTTTTCAGTAGCCACTTCCCTGTCAGCCTGACACATGTCTAACCTGATTTGTCTACAGGGATTTCGTCCATTATATCTGTTGTCTCCTGAATTTGACGCTATTGTGTTTGGAGGATGAAGAGTTGTTGCAGGATGGGAGAGCATCTCTCAGACCCCCTTTTCCTTCCATTATTAAGCACTTAGCTCCTTTCGCTTGCTGAGTGAGGGTTATACAATCAATCCCCGTGGGATTTTCCTGGAAGGGGAAAGGAGTCAATGAACTAATTCACTAAAAGCAAGACAAGCACTTGCCGGCCCGCAAGTTTCTGCTTTAAAAGGTCTTTTCCCCAGTGTATAGCGCAAGCTGGGAAGCTGGCAAAAACACAAGGGTGAAGATAATGGGGAAGACAGTGGTTAAGTTCTTGCAGTTCTTTGCTCTGAGAGCTCACCTGAAGGAGGCACATGGAGGCCATTAAAATGGCAATGGTCAGGGAGCAATAACCTTCTGGTGCCTCACTTGGACTCTCTTCTGCCAGAAATACTAACCTCTGGCACCTGTGCTACAGGGATGTCTTTGCTCAGCTTTTTGCAGCTTTTTGGCCTGTTTCACTCAGTTTTGGTCCTTCCCGAAGGATGCTCATTGTTAGCATTGATGCTGTGGCTCCTCTGTGCTGCTGGATGGACTGAGAGACCGCGTCCTCCAAGAGGAGCCTGTCATCTGTCTGCGATCCATCACGGGAGTCAGAGTCCTTCCAGACCTTTGCATTTCTCAGCTTAGGAATTTATGAGCCGCTCGCCTGTTAATTTATCTGCCGTTTTCAATAAAGCCCGGAGCTGACTGCCAGTCGGGTCGCTCCTTGCCAGGAAAAGATTTGGTCACCATTTCATGCAATCTCTGAATTGACCTTGGTTTTACATTTTTAAGCCATTCACAATCTTCCCCCCACCCCCACCGCCCTTCCCTTCAAGAATGGACAAAAGAATTTTTGTTATTTTTTTTTATGCTTACTTTAAAAGGTCTCTCCTCTCATTGAATGCGATGCTGACCTTGGCTGCGTACCAACAGACCTCACCAGATCCTCCCAGGGCCACGGCCCCATGGTGCCAGGCAAACACGCTCCCCTCCTTTACCCCAGTGGGGATACGGGGTGGTAAGCTGCGTGGCATGAGTATGGCTCGCTGCAGCCTTTGATAAGAAATCAGCCAGCCAGTTTGCTCTGTCCTCAGCGTCAGAAGGACATGGCCTTAAATGCAAAACCAACAGTAAAATCAGTGGATTAGATTCATTGCTGCTTCTTAATGCAACCGCGCATCGGTGTCTAGAAATTATTGTATCGGTAATGGGGAAGAGCATAACGGTAGCAGAGGGTGTTGCAGAAGGGAGCTCCGTGGGAGGGAATGGCGCAAATCCTCCTGGATTTGGCTCTGGGGTACCAGAGAGGCACATTGAGCCTGTGGAGCAGGTACAGAGCTAGTTATGGCCTGGATCAGCTCAGGCTTTTAATTTTGGTGCAAGCTGGGAGGTGCTGCACTGCCTGTGAGCTCTGGTTTTTGAGCCCTCAGAGAGGACGGGATTTCAGGGCGATTTGCCTCTGTTAAAGACAGGCTCTGTCCTGCTGGCCTCTCGCCGAAGCCCTTGCAAAAAAAAAAAAAAAAACAAAAAAAAAAAAAAAAAACAACAATAAAAAAAAGTCCCCTTGCAAAGACTCGATCAGGCCCAGTGCTGCCTCTTGCAGAAGGCAAATGAAACACGAGGTGCGGTAAAACCTCCAGCTGCCGCAGGAAGTGGTTAAAGAAAGAAACGAATAGGAGGAAGCGCTGGTGGGAGGACGACAGCCGGAGCCACGCCGGCTCTGCAGTTGGAGCAGAAAAGGAGCCGTTTCCTTGGTCTGGCAGAACCGTTGCGTATGAGTTGGCTGATTTCTGCATAGTGAGAGGTCACGGCATTTCCTTGAGTTAACTCCCCGTTGAACTAAACTTGACCTGCTTCTCTAAGCACCATCCAGTTTTGCTTTTCCGGGAGAGGAAAATCCACCATGGCTCTGAATCACTTGCTCTAAAGACCAGTCCTCACCTCAGGATTTGCTTTTTTTGGTGTGTGTGTGTGAATTGGCTTAGCTTTGGCGTGCGCCCCTTGGATCTTGTGTGCACACTTGCTTGCTTCTGCATTTCTGTTCTGTTTAAATAAATGGTAACCCTGTGATGCATATGTGATTGGGGCAGAGGGCTACTTATACCTGTGATGAAGCAGGTACAAATCCTCTCTCCATCATCTTTCCTTCTTGCCCTGCTCACCAGAGCGTGGACTCCTGTCCAGTGCAGGAGCATCGATGGGTTGACTGGGGATGCGTAAATGCAGCTAGCATCTGTCTTTGTAAACACCCCAGGGCAAGGGCTTGTCCTTTTCTTGCTGCCAAATGACTGATGCCGTCTGAATTATTTGTAGGGATCATTAAATTCTCCAAGTCATCCCTTTTTAAAATAAAACCCCAACACAATTTGACAGTAAGTGAAATGACACCCTTTTCCCTCTGAGATATATATATTATATAATTTAACACAGAGAATGTATAAATACTGCCCCAAAGCCCTGCAAAGATTTAAAAACCTGTTTGTGAGGCAGGCTGAAATGTGCAATGCAGGGAAGCGTGGTACGGTGTGATTTTTGTCCTAAGCAAAGGCACTTAGCCCAGTGCAATCATTTAGACCTGTGTGCCCTGAAACACTGTGCAATGAGGGGAGTGAATTCTTTGGGATGGTGCTGCCCTGCTTGACCGTCCTACCCATGCTCATGGACATCCGTCCCCAACCTGCATGCTGTCTCACTGCCACATGCAGGTGTAGGGACCTGGTGCTCAGCTCCCTGCTACGTCCCAGGCACCCCTACAGACAAACCAGTCTTGAACTGGGGCACTCGGGGGAGTGAAGGAGAATGAAAAGCATCCTTGAGAAAGGACAAAGCCTTTAGGTGTTGGCAATGCCCTGGAGCACAGGCACTAGGTGGTTGAGCTCATCAGGACCAAGCCTGCACAGCGGGGTGCCAACCTGTTGACCCTTTCACATCCTCATCCAGATGCTCATCTATGAAAACGCACCAGTAGGTCCCTTTTAGACTATCCTGTGGTGTAGAAAGCACAGCCAAAAGCAGCACCCCAGGGTGGTGCTCTCATGGGATTTTGCTAGATGCTTCAGCTTCACGTCCTTTTTGGCCCTGGCTTCTCAGGTGCCCTAAAGGAAATCAGTGCTTCATCCACTGTTCCCAGTCCCTGTGGGGCAGGGGCAAGCTGGCACCACTTCTCCACCCCTTGAGGCTGATGGTGTCTCGCTCAGATCTCACAAGAAGAAATCAAGTCAGCAAGGGCAAGCTGAAGCATCTGTCCACTTCAGGTAATAGCTGGGGCCAGCAGGAGCTGTGTTGAACAAGGAGGCAAGAGACTGCAGTTTGGGAGGAGTAACCCATGTGTTCATGTAGAGATGAAACAAAGCATCCCACATCTTTGATATTTCTGGATCTTTGGGAAGAAACTGCTGCTCAGTGACATGTTTCTCCCAGTTCCCCTCTGAGAAGGAAAAGGGTGGACAAACCATCTTAATGGAACGTGGTCATGGATGGTTAAAGCTTGACTGTGGTCCGATACAAATACCACCAGTAAAGTTATGTAAGAATTAATGATGTAAAACATAAACAGAGTGCTTAATAATTGGAGAAACTGGCTAAAAGTCTAAACATACTTGTGTTTAGCTTGTATACAGCCCATGTAAACCATGTAGTGAGCTTGTGTGGAGACCCTGTGCTGGGATAGCTTGTGCACGTTCCTGTCTTGGAGCTGCTGCTGTACCTACATCCTTGTGTCTCTCAGCAAACTGGCAGCACACTGAGCATGAGTTGAAGGCTTCAAAGTCTCATCTGGAAATGCTGCATATTGCCTGTTACAGGGAAGGTTGAGCAAGTCAGGAGGAAATCAACACAGGGGAAATTGATATTACCAAGGGGAGATGAAGCTTGCTTGGGTTTGATGTCTCTGTGAACTCTTGCAGTTTCATGACTCAAGCCCGTGGCCTCATGGGAAGATCCCCGCTGGTTGTTAAATACAGGCTTCATCCTTTTTGGTGATCACCCCCCTTGGAGGTGCCAGCCAGCACCAGCTAATACTGGGTGCATCTGGCCAACCCTGCTGCCAAACTCCACTCCAGTTCCTTCTCTCAACAGTGGCAGGAGCTCAGCCTTTTCCTAGTGGCTGAGTATGGAATCCTTTTCTCTAAATAATGCTCCTTTTTGTCCCTTCTCCCAGCTAAGAGAAGCTCATGAGTCCACATTTCTAGAGGGTAGTTTTCTCATAAAGCATGTTTCTCTGTAAGGCTAGACCCAGGGTATGAATAACCAAAATAGGTGTGGGCTGAAAAATCATTTCTTTAATTGGCTTAAACTAATGATAACTTCTTCATCATCATTGCATAGTTGGGGATTAATTTGAACTGTGGTGGGGTCAAATCCTGGTCTTGGATCAAGGTGCTGCTGTGCTATAAAGATGACACAATCACAAACCAAGAGGCAGTTCCTCACCCTGGGACAGTATGGCCCAAGGGGGTATGGGAGGTATCCCCATGGAAAAGTAGTTAGGAAGTTTTGATCTGAGATATCCACAGTGGAGAGTGGAGATGATTTTCCTTTGCAGCTTTGTGTTCTTTCTTTTCCCATCAATAATGTGGCACTTAGGATGATTAAAAAAAAAAAAAAACAAAAAACCAAAAACACAAAACACCCTGCATGATTTAGATTCCTAAATCCTGTTTTAGAAGATTGGCTTTCAGTGAGACACAGGAATTGGGATTCAGGCAAGGCAGTGTTCAGCCGGTACAAGTGCCAAACCTGAATTATGTTGCTTGGAGGCAGACACAATACAGCTGAGCTCATGGCCGCACCAGCTCCCTCCAGGATTTCACAATAGCTCTGTGATGAGTGGGTGGTTTTGGACCATTCATCCTAAAATACTGTGATTTCTCACAGCAGGGCTTACTTGAATAGGTTCCTCACTTCCCACCAACACATCCCTACCACCATGTCTTCCAGGGTGGGGACTGATGGCTCAAAGATGGTGCAAGCTGTGGATGTCCTCATGGCTCATGCCAGTGGTTCATGGTCCCTCACTTGTACCAATGCAACTGTGAACCTCCCCAAGAACCATTTTGGGGTCTGATGCAGATGGTTTCAAGCCAAAGAAGTTCCTCTGATTGAGGTTAGACTCCACAACTAGAAGCGTTGTCACAATTGAGGGCGCAGTGTGCTGTGGTGAGAGGATGGGCTTTGGAGGGTGGGTGTATTGTAAACCTGTGATGCTGCCAAACAAGGGTTGTTCCTCACTCTGCAAGTCCTTAGCACCATCCCAAAGGAGCTTGGTCAAGGGACGTCCCGGAGAGCTCAAGGCTGGAATATGATGGAGGATGGGGAGACTTGAGATAAGGTGGCCAGCAGCACTGTGGTGAATCAGAGGGCTCTATCTGTCATAGAGCGTTAAAGCAGCCATGGGAGCTGTTTGTCCTCCTCCATCTCTCTGGTGTAGCTCCGTACAGCCTGTGCCTACACGGACTAAGATTTAGGGGAAGGACATCCAGGTGGAGCCATCCCTGAGATCTGCTGCGTTTGCTCGGTGTCCTCTCCTTTGCTTTATGAGACTCATTGTGTGCACTCGTAAGGGTCAGGCTGGCTCAGGTGATGCAGAGTGAAATGAAGCTTGGTGACATCATCTCCATAAAGGAATGATAGCCTGTGCAGTGATCAGACTGCGCTGGGTCTTGAAGAGGGACCACTTCTGCTTCTGGATCGGACAACCTGGGGCACATTATCTCACTGCTCTGAGCATCCCACCCCGCAGTTTGTCAGCAAGGCGTGTGAAGACTTCCCTGCTTCAGAGCTGAGATCTGCACATCTCAGGGCTGTCAGGATCCAGGGAGTATTTTTTTCTTAGCAGCTCTGCGACCAGATGCACAGGCTGCATCTGAATGCATGGAGATGCTAAAAGCCAGACTGTGGTGGTCAGTCTTGGCTGGGTGGAGACCAAAGAAGTCCTGGTCTGAGTGATGGTGAGGATTTCCAAGAGTGCATCCCTGGAGAGCGTAGGCTGGAGGAATGAGAACAGCAGGTCTGAGGTGTCTGCACTTCTTCCAGTCTCCTTCCCATCCTTCTCCCTCTGCATTTGCTTTCTGGGGAAGTGCAGTGCTCTCACAGCATGTTGCATCTCTCCATGTCTCATTACTTTAAGAGAAACCTCTTTGGTGCCTTTGTACTCTGGATACCCGGAAGATAAAACCGCAGTGGGACCTGTTGAGGCTGCTAAACCTCCAAACTGACCTTTAGATCTTGTTTGCCGCTGTCCCCGTTCTTCCTGGTGCCAAAACAAACAGCACAGCGTGGTGCTGAAGTACACAAGCAGAGTCACGAGGGCGGCGAGGAGTGTATTTTTTTGATGCCTCCTTTTACAAGCAAGTCCTGTTTGCTGTGGGTGGAGTGACCAGTGCCCTTTGCCTGGTGTGGGAGTTGATAACAGAAACATACATTGAGATATTGGAGGTGGATTAGCAATAAGGATGCCTGACTGAGGCAATACAAACCCCCACAAATTGTTTTATAGGATGCAGATATTACCAACCAAACCTACCCTTTGATGTGTGTGAAGCCGAGTCACTGCGGATACAATTTTCAGTCAAGCCTGGAGCGACAGGACAAGGGGTAATGGTTTTAAACTAAAGGAGAGTAGATTCGGACTAGAAATTTTCTACAATGAGGGTGGTGACACAGTGGAGCAGGTTGCCCAGAGAGGTGGTAGATGCCCCATCCCTGGAAACATTCCCGGTCAGGCTGGATGGGGCTCTGAGCAACCTGATCTAGTTGAAGATGTCCTTGATCATTATGGGAACCTTTAAAGGTCCCTTCCAACCCAAACCATTCTATGATTCTATAATAAACCCTCTGAAAACACGGACCTTTGGTTTTCTAAACTCACCCGATGTCCCTTCGCTGTGTCACCCTGGTGCAAATTTTTTAATTGCCCTTTTTGCAAAATCGCATCCTGATGCAGGGACCGATGCAAGGCAGCGCAGGGACCTTTGTGTCAGCTGTGTCACCATAGCTCACCATGTCACCCTTGCTCGCTGTGCTTGGACGCCTCTTGCTCTCTTGGCTGTGAGAGTGACATTTAAGACACAGGATCCTTTTGGTTCCCCATTACCCAGGAGAAGGGAAGCGCAGTCACGTTAATAGGTTATCTTGCTGATTTTGCAAGTCCGATTGTTCCTGAAACAGCCAGACTCTGCAATACAATTAGACTAGTCTGCTCCTTGCAAAATCTTGTTAGCAAAAAACGGCCCTGGCATGCAGCAGATGATGTATCTCACATGGTTGTTTTCCCCCCTCGGCTTTTTCCCTCCCCACAGCTGGCTTGCCATGATCCAGATCCCCAGTGAATCTAAAGCTCAGCGATTTGCACCGGGAAACATTTATGATAAGACAGTCACTAATTATAAAGCCAATTGGAGGGTGATTTGCTCGTTACTACCCTGTGTGGAAATGGACTAGCTGGAGAAGATGAAGGTGATATTTTCTGGTTTAAATGCATTTGGAAGGAAATTGTGTGTGTTGGGGGCAAGAGTAGCAAAAGGGAGAGCAGAGAAAAAGCCTACACACTCTTCAGTGGGTGGCAAAATTACACCACCAAGTGCAAGATAATTGCACTGATTGTGTCTTCTTTTCCTTAATGGACTTCAATAACCTAAAGCCAGAGAGAGCAACCTGGCACAGATCCATTCTGAGCTCCCATAAGCCAGACCTGGTACCTCTGCAATCTCATCAACCGGGACCTTAGAGTCCTCTCCCAGCCCCAGGTTTGATTTCCACCTCTGTCCCTTGCAGGAGGAAGGATGTGGAAAGGAGCATATGAGTCACCAGGACTTTGAATCACTAGTTTGGCCTTCCCTGTGTTATCAGGCTATAACTTTCCATGGGACCACCCGCACAGGCTTTCTCCAAGTGGTATTTTGTTGCCTGGAGCTCAGCGGCCATTTCAGCAGCAGTATTTAAGGAAGCCACATCAGCTCTGATGGTGCTTAGGATCCTTGGGATCCTCCAAGACAAGTTCTCCTTGGCGATAAAGAGGCATGGATGGCTGTCTTGGCCAAGGCAGAGTTAAGACCGACACATGGAAGCCATAGCTTCGCTGCAGCCATAGCTTTTGGCTGTCCCTCCCTATTCCTAGCTGTGTCCAGACTAGGAGCAGCCACGACCTGGGCTGTGGTGAGATGAAAGACAAGACGGACTCACTGTTTGCTGAAGTCTTGGGTGCCACAGGGCAGTTTGAGCTGGTTCTGTGGTGGCTGATGCCTGAAAGGTCACCGGGCTGTGTGTGGGTGTGCGCGTTTGTGTGCTGCCCTCTTCTCTCGGGGTCATGGTGCTGGGAGGGTGACGTGTTGTTTGCTTTTTGCAGAAGCGCCCGCCTGGGTAAATGTTATTACTCACCTGGTTTCTGTCTCCTGCATGGGAGGGAGGGGAGGAAACCAAAGTGATGACCTTCTGTCAGAGCACCTTTGCTTGTCTCCTCCCCTTGCACATACAAACCCCAGGGGGTGTAATTCAGTCTGGCTGCAGAAATAGCTCTTTATCTCTTTCAGCTCCGTCGACAGGAAAGGGGAAACTAAGTTCAGTGCTTTTCTTGGCCTTTTTTGACCTAATTCCTACTGGTCGCTTTAGTTCACCACCCACCTCTGTGTGTGGGCATGAGTGTGCTTTGCACCCTGAAGGTGCTGCATTACACGCCGGGGCCCCACGGTGCTCCGTGCAATCCTGGGGACATTGCAGCCTTGCTGAAGCAGTGCCTTGGTCGCTTGCTCCTGCCTCAGTACGGGCAGAGCACCCCGGGAATGTCATCCCTGCAAAGGCCATGCTGTCTAGATCAGGGCCAAAATGTGTAAGTGGGAGCTCAGCAGCTTCAGTGGGGACTGAGGAATCCAAGTAATTTAGTATTAGGAAGCTCCAGTCTAAGGGATTTGGGAAACCTTCTCAGCAGGTTTTGCTGGGGAGACTGACCCATGGATGAGTCTCACCCTAATGGGATCAGCTCCACAGCGTTGGAGCGAGGAGGCGATACTGCCTTCCCTTGTGCAAGTGCAGTGAAGGGCCATGAAGATCATGAGGGGACTGGAGCATCTGACATGAGGAGAGGCTGAGAAAACTGGGACTCTGCAGTCTGGAGAAGAGGAGGCTCAGGGGCATCTTAACAATGTGCAAAAATACCCAATGGTAGGGAATGAAGAAGACAGAGTCAGACTTCTCAGTGGTGTTCAGTGACAGGACAAGAGACAGTGAGCCCAAATTAAAAACCAGGAAATTCCATTTAAACATGAGAAAAAACTTTTTGACTATGAGGGTAGTCCAAACACTGGCACAGGTTGCTTAGAGAGATTGTGGAGTCTCCATCCCTGGAGATATTCAAAACCAGACTGGATATGGTCCTGGGAAACCTGCTGTAGCTGGCCCTGCTTTGAGTAGGTGGGATGGACTGGATGATCTCCAGAAGTTCTTTCTAACCACATCAATTTGGTGATTCTGTGCTTAGGATCACAGGGAGTCCATTGGGACCAAGCTCAGTCCTGTGTTTTGCAGGTGCTACATGGTCCTTCTGCAGGGAAGCATGGTGGCCTCTCTCTGCCCTTCAGGGTGGACTCCTGGGAAGACTCACTGAGCATTTTGGGACTTGCTCAAGTTGTGTGCATTGCTCACCTGATGTCTCTTTCCAGCTGGGCCTGTTTATCACGGTGGGCTGATCCTCATGCAAAGCATCACTCCTTCTCCAAGGCCTGATGCATCTCCAGGCACCAGGCATGCAAGATCCTGGGTCAAGGGAGAGGTTGTCACCCCCTGCCACAGTAGAGAATTGTGGCATTTAGCAACCATCGTGCTCCTAGGAAACTTCCAATTCAGCTGCAAACTGCCATAGAGTTTTGCTGCTAAGTTGTAGAGCAAGTGTGTGCTTTCAGCCACAACCACGCTGGACCAAAAGCACCTTGAAACACCACATCCAAGTCTGCACCTGAATGGGAAACGCCTACTGCAGCATCTGAAAAGCTGCCTGAATGAATCCTTCAAGAATGATGTGCCCTTAGGGACCTGTCTGCATTAGTGGGAAGAGAAGCTGAGTCAAATGAGAAGTGTGTTTTGCAGAGGGAGCCTGCCCTGGCATGAGCATTTCCAGCTGTGGCACCTTCGTTACTGCCATGGGTCCAAGACAGTAGGGTCTAATGAGCTGCACCCCTCATCTGTGCCAGAGCAGGCTGCTCTTTTGATGAGTACATAAGGCTTCCCCCTATTAAAATGAGCAACTTAGGGGGGTTAATTTGCAAATTCTTTCCTGGTGATGGTGAAATCATGGCTAACTGGCAGCTCTGCTCTTAGGAAAGGTCCCTGAGCATCTGACACCATATACCCTATGCTAATTTCTGCCAAGCAGGCTATGTTTTTCATGTTTTCATGTCCTCCCCTTTCCACATAATACCAAGCCACTCCTTTTTTGTACGCTGCGGATTGACCCAAGAGTAGAAAGGGCAGCTGTGGTCCTCAAATGGGGCAAGCATGGTGCCTCTACCCCCCAGAGCAGGATCACTAAGATCTTGTGAGTGCATCCCCTGCTACTGGGTGCTTCCCTGGTGATACGAAACAGGAGTTAAACCTCCCTGCTCCTCTCCCATCCCTCTCTGCACTCAGCGATGCTGAGAAGCACAGGTGCCTCTTGGCTTTGGTGGCTGTCAGCTTGCCTCCCTCTAGTGCTTAACCCAACCTCCTGCAACGCCAGTAGCTGGGAGGGGATTAATCTTCTGCCTTGGGTTTAATGCCAGCCCAGTTTCTGTCAGGATGGAGCTCAGGTTATTTTTTTAGGTTTACGGTGCTGGCTGGGTTAGGTGGGAATAGCAGGAGGTGTGCAATTCCTGTTCCTCCTCGTGATGGGCACAGGCAACGCAAGTCCTCATGTGCAAAGTCTGGGGGGACCATGTAATTCTGGGTGCAGCCAGGGTGAAAAACCAGGAGGTATGAGGGGAAGAAGGAAAATCTGCTTTTCCCTTTCCCCCTTCAAATTAAACGTAATAACAAAGGGGGAAAGGTTCTTTCAGCTCTTTGTCCCATCCACTCGCAGCCTCCACCTGGGCATGACCTTCCAAACTGGATTAACAGGAAAAAAAAAAAAGAGGAAAAAAAAAAAAAAAAAAAGCAGTGTTTCACATGAAGCTTGCTCAACACCCTCTGGTTATTTAAGTACTTTCTTGGCCAGGTTCTAAATGGCAGCAGGAAGTAGGGAGGGAAGTCTGGCAGCAGCCAGGCAGAGGGAAGGTGATGTGGCTGGTGCCTAAGTGGTTGGAGGTTGAGCTTCTCGTCCCCCAACACCCCCAACTCCTTCTCCACAAGGCTGCTCTCAATCCATTCTCTGCCCAGCCTGTAATTGTGCTTGGGATTGCCCCGACCCATGTGCAGGAACCTGTACTTGGCCTTGTTGAACTTCATGCAGTTTACCTGGTCCTAGCTCCCAAGCCTGTCCAGGTCCCTCTGGATGGCATCCCTTCCCTCCAGCATGTCGACCACACCACACAGCTTGGTGTCATCAGCAAACTTGCTGAGGGTTCACTTGATCCCACTGTCCATGTCGCCGACAAAGATGTTAAACAGTGCTGGTCCCAGTACCAACCTCCGAAGAATGACACTTGTCACTGGTCTCCACTTGGACATTGAGCCGTTGACCGCATCATCCAGCCAATTCCTTATCCACCGAGTGGTCCATCCATCAAATCCATGTCTCTCCAATTTAAAGACAAGGATGTCATGCAGGGCAGTGTCAAATGCTTTGCACAAGTCCAGGTAGATGACATCAGTTGCACTTCCTTTAGCAGCCAAGGCTGTCACCCTGTTGTAGAAGGCTACCAAATTTGTCAGGCACAATTTTCCCTTAGTGAAGTCATGTTGGCTGTCACCCATCACCTCCTTATTTTCCATGTGCCTGAGCATCATTTCCAAGAGGATCTGCTCCACGACCGTGGCAGGCACAGAGGTGAGACTGACTGGCCTGTAGTTCCCCAGGTTTTCCTTTTTTGCTTTCTTAAAAATGGGGGTTATGTTCCCCCTTTTCCAGCCAGTGGGAACTTCACTGGACTGGCACAACTTCTCAGATATGATGGAGAGTGGCTTGGCCACTTCATCCACCAGTTCCTTCAGGACCTGCAGATGCATCTCATCAGGTCCCATGGACTTGTGCACCTTCAGGTTCCTTCGATGGTCTCAAACCTGATCTTCTCCTACAGTGGGCAGTTCTTCATTCTCCCAGTCCCTGCCTTTGCCTTCTGCCACTTGGGCGGTGTGGCTCAAGCACTTGCTGGTAAAGAATGAGGCAAAAAAGTCATTGAGTACCTCAGCCTTCTCAATATGATGGGTAACCAGGTCTTCTGTTTCCTTCCAAAGGGGGCCCACAATTTCCCTATTTATCACTAATGCTGAAACAGAATAGGGAGTAGGTCTGGCAT
Organism: Aramus guarauna; assembly: GCA_013400195.1. NCBI lineage: Eukaryota > Metazoa > Chordata > Aves > Gruiformes > Aramidae > Aramus > Aramus guarauna. The sequence continues at coordinate 453,989 of VXBL01006187.1, read as the reverse complement.
CACTTTGGCAGTGATGCTGCCCATGTCTTGGTGAGATCAGAAGGCAGGACAGAGTTCTCCTGCCACTGGTGTGATGAGCAAGGCCAGCAGAAAGCTGCAGGTGCAATTTAAATGGAGCCTGAGGAAGAAAGAGATTTTCCTTTGCCAGAAAACTTTAGTCCTGATTTCCCTGTCTCCTCGCTTACCCAGTGTGTCTGTTTTTCTCCTGTCCCACAGGAAATCTGCAATGATCCACATCTCTTTGTGGATGGGATCAGCTCCCATGACTTACATCAGGGCCAGGTCGGAAACTGCTGGTTCGTGGCTGCCTGCTCCTCCCTGGCGTCCCGCGAGTCTCTGTGGCAGAAGGTAAGTGGTTCCCCATGCCAGGGGAAAGCCTGTCTTCAGCACCTTGGCTTTGCATTGTGTTTGTCCAGTTCAAAAACTGGTTCTTCAGGGATGCTTCAGGTGCTGAAAAACTGTTCATGTGCAAAAACCTCCCACAAAGGACTGTCTTTCAAGGGGAATTCAGTCATCACGACTGCAGTCACGTCACACTCAAGCCAAACTCTTGGCCAGTTTCTCCTCAACCAAGCTAATCAAGTCCTGTCCTGTCCTCCAGATCCCAAATCTGACCCTCCCCACTCCAAAATAATCTAAAAAACAACAAGATGGTTGGACTTGATGATCTTAGAGGTCTTTTCCAACCTTAAATATTCTATGATAAGAACAAAAAAAATCCAGATACTCAGCTGCAGTGTTTGGTCCCATTTCCCTAGTTCCCATGGTGTTACTTCTCTTTTGGCTGCTCAGCGTGTGCCCACCTTGGCAATGAGACACCTTGCACTGGGGCAGGTAGGGTGATCTGAGGGTATCTCTCCCAAGCCGCTGTTTCCCCAAAACATCCATTCCTGGCATGTTTTATGGCTTGATTGCACCATGTAGCAGTGCTCCTTTGAGCATGCAAAGGGACTGTGTTGCAGGCAGGAAAGCCATGAAGGGGCTGCACCAGAGCAAGGGGTGGCAGGCCAGGGGAGCAACTGCAGAGGTACAAGGGGTTAAGAAGGTCCTCAATGCCACATCTTTGGACAGTCTGTGCCCGTCTCTGCCATGTCCTCAGCTGCAGAAGAAGTCAAGCCTGTGAAAGCCAAGATGAACATGGGCTTTGGTCCCTGGTACAGGCATGTCTCATCATAGGACAAGAGACCAGCAAGTTGCAAGCACCTTTTCCTAGATTTTACTGCAAAAGACAGCCGCCAAAATCCTACAGTGTGTGCAGACAGCATCACCTGCTTCACCCACAGCCTTCTACTGCAACAGACTCACAGGATCTGAATATTACCTGCACCCTACTCCTTTGCATCAGCTCTGTGTGCTGTGGTACTCCCAGTCTCTGCTGCACGTGGGTTTTGTGATCATGAACGCTAAGCTCAGCCTTGGGAATTTGTGTTTGTTGCAGCATCCCCATTTTTTGTTAAAATCAAGTCTTTTCTTTATGTGGGAACAGGATAGCTGTTGTAGGCTTCTGGATAAGCAGTAAGGTTTCCTCCCATCGTGGCTGTGGTGACTGTTGTGGCTTTCATTACAGGTGTGGGTACAAGGGGTTGTTTAGTTTGTTCCTCTCCCAAGGGAGAGCAGGTGAGTTGTCTTCCCTCCTCACCATTCACTTCCCGTCCTGCCCTGGGAAATGCCAAGTGAACAGAAGCCAGGTCTCTTTGGGCACCTCATTATTTCAGTTTGCCAACGGCTTTGCTTTTCCTCCCTTGGCAATTTGGCTGTGGGTGTTTGTGACTTCTCGTTTTCCATGCCTTTAACTCTCAGAGGTTCTTCTTTACCTGCCTCCTCTTTCTTTCAGAAAAGCTCTGTTTTCTGGCTAAAGCAAAAGCTGCAGCCCTCTCCCCAAGCCTTGTCTCCTAGCTGTTTGCTGTGGTGTTTGCTACAGGGCTTTGGTCAGACATGCTTCAGCACACCCCTGCTTTTGGAGAGCTCGAATTAGATGGGACCTTTGCTCACCCTTTGCAAGGTGCTTTGAGGGCTTATGATGAATTGCAAGGAGCAAGCGTGGCTATAAACTGCAGCAGCAACTTTTAAAGCAAAATGGGAGATGTCCAGTGCACAGATTAACCCATTGGTCCAAAGAGACACCAGCTCTGCTGGATGTGCTGGGATTAGAGCATGGTCCTTGCTGAAGATCTCAAACCCCTTTGTTGGCCCAGAAATAATGGACCTCTTGGTCCTTGGTACCGTCACATGTGCAATGTGATAGCATTGCTGGAGGTACCTTTTGCTTGCTCCTTGGCCCTTGGGCATCTCCACACATAGGACCTGCGGGGCAAACCTCTACGCCTCTCTGATGTAAGCAACACTTGAGAGGACAGACAAGGCAGCAAAACATTAGGTTTTTGAATTAGTTTAAAACCTAGTTTTTTTGTCATTAGACACCAAAACATCTCTGATTCAGGGTCCAGCTGAAAGATGCCGATGCAGGTTTTAGCATCTCTGAAATGTCAGTACGGGGATCTTGGCCCAGGTCTCCCATTGCTGCTAGAAAATGTAATCCTGATTTACACCAGGATGTAACTTATGCTCTGTGTGGCCCTTGCTCCGCTTCACACAGTGAAACTGTCTCTCTCAAGTGTGGGGAGGGGGAATGCTTTCAAGGCAATAGGATGGGCCAGCACATCCTTGTGTATCCTAAGAGATGATTTTATTCACACGCTTTCTTCCACCTCGTCCCAAGGCTCCTTCATGTCCCTACTTCCCATTAAGCCTGTGTTGTTTGAGACACTGAGTGGGAATGGGGTGCTAGAATTTAATTTAGAGCTGTTTTCTAAATTCCTGAGCCTTGGCTGACCCTACATGGGTTTAGGTGTGATCTGGCTCTGTGGTACCCTTTCTGTGACTCTTCAAAGGTGTCTAGCTCTTATGAAAAGAAATTAAGACCTTGAAATGGGGAGGATGAAAATAGTTTCCAACAACACTTTATCCTAAAGGATTATCTAGATCCGTACCTGTGCTTCCACAGCTTGCATTGCTATTGCTCAACAAACAAGGGACAGGAGCCAGGCTCTGAACCAAGTGGTTCAGACAACCCTGCATCTCCACCACCTAGCCTGGTCTCCTTGCCCCTCAGGTGCTTCCAGAGCACAGGGCAGTCTTGGATGGCATGCCATGAGCAGATGGTTCTGAGGGCACTGACCTCCCAAAGTCCATTTTGCATAGGTCTTCGACAACCTGTGGTTAGTTATTACTCTCTGAGGAGACCCTGAAGGCTGATCTTGTAACTCAGCAGGGCAGGGCAGGAACCTCATGTGGTGCCTGGGGGCTGGGCCCCTACTGCAGTCTGTTCATCAACAGGTGCAAGGTCATTGCTCCTTCTACTGCCACCACATATGGCGGTAAAAGAAACAAGCAGTCCAAGCAAGGACCCTATGACATTTTCACATGTAGCTCAGCTCAAAAAGGTCTCCAGGGTTACCTGAAGACATTTTTAACTTTTAAAACCCAAGGGCTGGATCAACAGTGGTTGCTAAAGGTGTTTTAAAGCTAGTAAACAAGCAAGACAAGAGCTCAGAGAATAGCCAGAAGGTCAGGCTTCCTCAGACCTCTCTTTTGTCCCTTCAAATGGGGCCATGTAGTTCTTTGGTTTCTTGACTCTGCCCTCAGGGTCTTTAGAAGGAACAGCAGACTGGTGACTGCAGGACAATTCCCATGATAATGACCCACCTTGGGCCCCTGGTGTCTGTGGCTTGTCTGGCCAAGGCCAGCCTTTGATGGTCTTTTTTGGGACTTCTTGAAGCCAAAGTGATAGCCTCCAAGGATGATACTGTGTGGTTGTGAGTCAAGTGTGACACAGTCCAGGTGCTGGCACAGCCTTTTGTAAAAATATTTTAGAAAAACTGTTTCCTGATATTCAACGCAGTTTGAGCTCCCAAAGTGCCCTGCAAACATGGCATTTGGCAGAAGCCAGCCTGAGTCACAGATAGGATGGAGAGAACCCAAATGGCTTGACTCCACACAACGTCTAAAGCTTTGTGCTGAAACCCCTGCACTCTCCAAGTGTACAAACCAGTGACTATATACCAAAGATGCCACAGCACACTTGCAGAAGCCAGACCTTTTCCATGGTACACCTAGAACTGTGTCTGTGGTTTAGCCATTGTTTGATGGGACCGCTTAGCAGAGGGGAACATGGCTTGGCGTGGCACCTCTCTTCAGGATCCACAGCTTCATGGAGTCACCCAGCACCCTGAAAAGAGAAACACATTCACCACTATCCCCCTTTATCCCATCCACTGTCTGGACAACCCACCAGCACAGCACTAATGCTCTGGATTTAACCGTGCCCAGCAATTGCTGAGGAATGAGTGGTTCCAGGTTGGGCACAATGGTCTTTCTGGTGCTCATGTGGGCTCAGACCATCCCTACAGTGCCTGGAAAGAGGTTGTTTAGGTTGCTTGCATCTTGGACCTGCTTCTCCACCTGGCCCAAAGAGACAAGGAAAGAGGTTGTTTAGGTTGCTTGCATCTTGGACCTGCTTCTCCACCTGGCCCAAAGAGACAAGCGTTAAGGCACAGACTATGACTGAGTTCCCCTTTCCCAGGCACACTTTGGTGAAGCCCACACTTGAGCACCATCTCCAACTTTGTGCCAGTCTGTTTGAGGGCAGGCAGACCCACGCTGAGCTGCCGGTGCCCACCTGCTGCTGCAGGAACAGTGTGAAGCCCGAATCCTGCCAACTGTGTTATCCAGAAAAGGACACGGGGTCCTGAGGGACAAGTTGACTCTGAGTCAAACGTACTGTTGCAGGGATGGAGGCCGAACTATCATGAGTGCAGCCAACAGGGCAAGGGAAATTATTCTTTCCCTCTGTCTGGCATTTGTTAGTCCCCATCTGGGAAGTGTTTTGGGTCCCCAGAAGAAGACAGTGGCAGACTGAAGTGAGCTTGATGGAGGCCACCAAGATGGTCTGGAGGACAGGACATATGAGGAAGGGCTGAGAGAAGTAAGTTTGTGTATCCAGGAGGAGGGAAGGTGAAGGAGGAGATTATTGCTGTCTGCAATTACTTAATGGGAGAGTATGGACAACACGGAACCAGACTCTTGCTGGGGATGCACAGTCACGGGACAAAAGACAACAGCACAAGCTGCAGCTTATCTTCAGCATGAGCATGGTCAGACACTGGAACAGGAGCCCAGAGAGGCTGTGGGACCTCTGTCCATAGAGATACTCAAAGATAAACTGGACAAAGCGCCGAGTAACCTGATTTAACCTTGGACTAAGTCCTGCTTTGAGCAGTGGGCTGGACCAGACCCCTCCAGAGTCTCCTTCCAACCTGAATAATCCCATAAGCCTACACTCGGAGAAAGCCACTGCCGCCCAGACCTGTCGGTTGGCATCCCTGCCTGCACGAGCCGCGGTTGTCAGGGAGGTTGCCAGGGAGGCTGACATCAGACATCTCTTCCCTATAGATTATTGTGCACAGTAGCACCATCAGTTCCTAATCTGCAAACGAGGCGGGAGGGCACCCAGAGGAAGCCCCTGAGGGTGTTTTGCGTCACTGGCCCGGGTTGCCTAGCACTGCTGGGACCGTTGAGAGGGGGCACCAGCTCCGGGGGCTTGGTGGCTTTTTTCCCCTGCGTGTCCTGTTTGAGAGCCAAACGTTGCTGAGGACGTAGCAGAGGAGCAGCCGAAGTGATGGCAGCCAAGGCAGGGATGCTCGAGCTGCCCTTTGTCCACGATGACCAGCTCACCCGGTGCATGCGGCTACGATTCCAGAGCCTGCAGCAAAAAAACATGAGGCCCCAGGATGGCGAGAAACTGCTGCGTCCCAATGAGCACGTCTACCGAGTGGATTTCATCCGGCAGCACAACCTGCGCTTCCTCCACTGGGACATCCAGCTGGAGAGACCTGGGAAGGTCACGGTGACCGGCACCTCCCAGCACTGGACTCCTGATCTCACCCATCTTATGAACCGGCAGCTGCTGGAGCCGGTGGGCATTTTCTGGAAGAAGCCAGGAGCCAAGGAGGTGGAGTGCAACGAGGCAGATGCCCAGGAATTTGGGGAGCGGATAGCGGAGTTAGCCCAGATCCGGAAGGTGATGTATTTCCTCATGACTTTCACCGACGGCCTCGAACCAGCTCAACTGAAGGGCTCCATTGTTTTTAAAGCCTGATTCCCTCTTGCTCAGCCTTCTTGCTCCAGCTATGCTTTTGTCTTCATTTTTCTTTCTCTCAGTTCAGGTCTTGGCTGTTTTTATGTGGTTCTTCACTGAGGGACAGCATTATGAAAAAGTGGAGGACAGCTCAGCACTTCTGGAGCCCTTACCCCTGCAAAACGTTCTCCATATGTGCTGTCCTCTGTCTGAATGATGGGGAGGAGGGAGGATGGGCCACGAGCTTGCTGCTGTATTTGCCTAGAGTATAAGACTGTATGCTTGTGAATTCAGCAGGGAATCACCAGGTCTGACTGGCATAGGGTCTTGCTGGCTTGGAAATATGAGGCTGACCTAAACCCTCCAACTGTGGCAACTGGACGCCAAAAGCCTGATGGAAAAATAAGAAATTGCCTTACTAAAAACAGGAGAGATAACCTGGAGAGAGCCTTGGCTTCCAGTTTCCATCCTAGCCATTAAAAAAGGAGGGCTTGTTTGCAATGGAGTGCTTCTCCTTGCAAGGATGCTGAGTGCTTGCAGGCTGCAGTGACTCCTGCTGTGACTGTGGCTGCTCGGTGTCTCTGAAGACCAGTCCCATGGAGGATCACCTTGCCGTGAAGCTGAACTACATTTGGACAAGCTGTATTCTATAGATTGCAAACCCACCGGCCAAACCAGTGCAGGGAGGTTGGAGCACGCTTTTCCTGGTAGCCATCACTGTTTCTTGCTGGGAGTCAATGTGGGGAGGTGGTCTCCAGCACGTTGCTCACCTTGTGCTGCCTGGAGAGTGTTGATCCTGAGATTGGTTGGAGCAGGCATGTATGTGTGCAGAGCCCAGCAAGTGAGCCAGCAGCTCAGAGCAGACTGTAGGTCTGAGCAAGCAGTGAGGACCCTGCAGCAAAACCAATTTGTGCATGCTTGTGGCCTTAAAGCACCCGTGAATATATTTATTCTGAAACATGTATAGAGAGTCTTGAGGCTGCAGAGCACTTTGCAAACTACAGAGCAAGAATATGCTGCTGCTGTCCCCAAAAATCAGTATCTCCTAGCCTCGCCAAATGCTGAGGCAGGGTGGCCATGGGAGCAGAGAGGAGAGACAGAACTTTTGCAAGTTTAGGAGCAGGACGATGCTTTGTGCCTGGCTTGCCCCATCAGTGTGAATAAACTGGTAACTTTGGATGTTCTCTTTCCCTCCACCAAAAAGTGGAGAGTACTTTGGTAAAGTTTCTTGAGACCCACAGATAGAAATGTCCTTTGAAAGAGTCAAGCATTATTACAATTGGTCATTTGCTAAGATTGCACACAAATGTAAGTGAGTGCTTCTCAAGGTATGGACTGAAATTTTCCTGAGATATGTAAGGAGAGGGCAGTGATGGGAAAGCCAGGACAAGGTGGCTTTGTACCCATGGCCTGCTAACTTGTACGAACCATCCCAAAAACAGTCCAACCTCTTCTTCAAAGCCTCCAGAGATGCAGACTACATGTCCTCCCCAGACCAATAATAGTGTATAAAATTATTTGCACAAGCTATGCCAGGCGGAGAGGAAAAGGAAAGCAGGAAGCTCAGCTACTGGCTGGAGAGATGGTGGGAGCTTTGAGTCTTGCCCACAACCAAAGCTCAGCAAACACTGAACCATGTAGCCGAGCCATGGGCAGTGCTGGAGAAGTTGATGTCTTTGTTTAGACCCCAAGAAGTTCTGCACTCATTGAAGAGATAAAAGTGGATCCATCCCTGTTTGGCCATAGCACGGACCCAATGTAGGCCAAACCCAGTTCTAGGATGTCGGCAGATTTTCCCGTAGCAGACACCTCCTTGTACATCCCAGAGCAGAGCTCCTGTCTACAGACCAAGTAACAGGAACCACTGCCAACTTCCAAAGGGGATTTTGCATGCTAGGTCTTGCAATATGCCATTGCTATGTTGCTGGTTGCTGGGGTAGAGTTCCTGCTGCAGATAACTCGCTGGGTGTTGATGTAACACGGTAAATAAAAGCCTAGTCAACAGGGTTCCCCTTATGGACTGAGGCTGTGCGTTGTCTTCTTCATGCCCTTTTTGGAAGCTGCCCCAGTCCTGCACGCAATAAAGAAGCACCCACCAATTTTCAAGTCACTGTTGGTATTTCTGAGCACCTTTTTCTCCTGTAAAAAGTAAAACGAACATTTACCTTGTGTGAAAGGCTCAATGGAGCATTTAGCTTTTTGTGTGATTTGGGGATGGGTTTGAAGCTGGGCAGAGGAGGGGAAATGATCCTGGGGTGGATACTCAGGTGGATCATCCTTTCCATCAGAGCTGGGGTGGGACGCGAGTGCAGCACTATGATTTTTCTCTGCTGCAGGGGAGATGAGCAAGCCACTTTATGCCAGTCAGTGAAACTCTCCTTACACAGTTTCAGCATCTCATAAAGGCTTTCAGATATACCACTGTCCCATCTCCCAGGGGAATCTCATCCTGGTTTGTACTGTGGTTCAGCAGATTGGCATAGCTGGGTCCTTCCCTCCGGTTCCCTAGCTGGCATATTCCCAGCAGAAGAGCCCTTGCTTGGACGAATCAGCATTCTACCAACACCTCCTTCTGATCAGGACGTTTCTCCAGGGTCACTGCTGCTTTTTCTCTTAATTAGCCACCCCTAAGAAAAATGAGAAAAACCTTGGAACCAGCTTAGTGAAATGAAACTAGTGTTTCTGGGCTCCCAATTTACCTTTCACTGTAAATTTGTCCCACAAAAGGGTGTTACAGCTCCAGATTTTGGGGCCCCCTACGCAAAAAGCAGCACAGTTGTGTGAATGAGGAGATCTGGTCTCCACTGTGCCTCACACAGTGACTCAGCGTCACACAACCAATTTGAGTCCAGGACTCAGTGGGATCCTGGGATGGGTGGTCCATGGCATGCTCTCCAGTATCTATTGAGGAGGGATGGAGATGTCTGGGGAGGTTTCCTGGGAGTGGGTGGGAGCCGAGGACCTCAGTCATATGATGATCTCCTGGAGACATCTGGGCTCCAGCTACTGCTGGGGTTTGTAGATGTGTCCCAGGTTAATCCATTAGGTAATACGCAGCATCAGGTCAGAGGCAGGGTTGCGCTGTATGCCTTGAAGTGTGGTATCCCAATAGACACCACATCCAGAGCTGCTGCCTCTCACCTACAAACACCTTGGCCAGGGGGTGAAGCAACTTGAGGGATCCTTGGCTTGGGTGAGGTGCTGTGCTCTGGGAGGAGCTGAGGGGAGGAACCCGATGTTTGAGATCCTACCTTGCTCTTTGGTGCAGGTTGAGGACAGTTTGGGCTCTGGAGATGAGGCTCCTCTCATTTCCCCTTAGGTCAGTGCAGAAACACAACCAGTCCTTGCTCCTGGATCCTGCTCTGCATGAAGGCTGACCACTTTTGCTGCCTTCAGTGGCAGAGGGTGTTTTCAGTGCTGTCCCCAAATGCAGGGACAGAGAAGGATAATGGGGTATCGACATCTCCTGCCACCACTGGCAGCAATGACATGTCTCGGAACCAGCCAGCTGGAAGCTGTTGCTGCTAGCTCTGGCTGACAAGCTGCCTCTAATCAATGCCATAATCATTTCTAAGCCCGCATTAATAGTGAGTTGATTAGCACAATGGTCCTTTATGACAATTCATTAGGATGAGCTCCGGTCAGGAGGGAATCGATGGGGGTTGATGGAGGGCTGTCTGACGTTTCCTGGCACTGTCCCAGCGGGAGTCTGGGGCATTGTTGTTAGCACTCCTGGAAAACACCAAAGCCTCCAAAAGTGGCTCTTCTTCATGGCTCTGTCTGCTCTACTTCTATTGATCCAGACAACTCAAGAGAGCCAGTGAGCTCGCAGGGCTGATGGCATCATTAATATTTCAGTGTAGGAGCAGTAAAAGCCCAGGGTCAGATCGTTGCTGGCAGCTAAGGAGTGGGGGAGGTCTCCAGAGAGAGGGCTCTCTGCAGGGTTACAGCTTCGTGACGACAACCGAAAAAAAGCAGAAGGCTCCGGCAGCTGGACAAGGGTCAAGGCACAGTGCAGGGGGTCTCACCATGGCCTGGGACTTCCTGAAGAGCCTCTTTCCCTGCAATGTAGCCGTGTCCTGTCCTGTCCCACCCCAACACTCACAGCTGTCTCCATGGGACAGTGATTATTTAGGTGTACAGCAGCATGGTTTCCCCCCTGGGCACGTTGGGGTCATGACACTTTGCGAGCAGTTAAGTAAAGGAGCAAAGGTATGGACATTACTGCAGCTGAATCAATCAGTACTTGTCAGCTATTAACTGTACCCTGCCCATGAAGTAAAACCATGTGGACTTCACCCTCAACAAAAGCTAAGCTGTGGTGGGCAGTTCCTTGCTGTGTGCCTTTATGTCCTGGTTCTCAGTAAAATGCTGATCGTCCTAGATGTAGTATCTGTGCATGGCTGTACCCATTTCTGTCCCAACTATTGGGTGGATTTTCCATCCAAAGCACAGCTGGTGGTGCCCACAGCCATGAAGGGGTATAGACTTTGGCAGTTACCCTTTGCTTGTGCCTTGTCCCATTGGCAGTGCAGGTGGCAGTGACACCAAACCTGTGCTCCCTCAGCCCTTCAGCTGCTCTAGGGTTTCTTTCACCCCAGATCCTCTTTTCATCCTTTCAGCAAGTCACCTCCCCGTGTTTGCTTGGATGAGTATGGGAGCTTGTGGGGATGGGCATCTTGCTTCTTCCATTTTCATAGAATCATAGAATCATTTAAGTTGGAAAAGACCATTATGATATGCAGAATGTCTGGTCCCTGTTCATCACCACCAGGCAGATGAATACAGCACTTGCTCTTGGGACAGTCAAATCACACCAGAATCAAGTAAGAGAATGAAAGAAGGTGCCTTCTCTTAGTAGTACCCTACTGACACTAAAATGAACAAAAATGTGGTCATAAAAATAACCAGCCCCAGTGAGACCAAGGACTCTTCTGCTCCAACAGCCTGTCTACAGCAATAGATGGCAGCAGATGTCCAGGGTAGAATTATAAGAAAGAGGACAAGGATCTTTAGCTCCATTTTCCAAGGCATGATGAAGTCTAAGCTATTCCAGTACATGTTAAACTAGTATGTATTGGAGGAACCAAGTCCAAACTCTGGCCCCAGCAGGCTTTAAGCAAGTGCATCTCCTTCATATTCTTCTTTGTCTTTGATAGTGTCTGCGTTAGTTCCAGGATGAAAGTCAAACTCAGCAAAAAAGGGAATAAGGTAGGTGCATGTGCCTCCTCTCTTGCAGGTCATCCCAGACTGGAAGGAGCAGGAGTGGAACCCCGAGAAACCTGAAAGCTATGTAGGGATCTTCCACTTCCAGTTCTGGCGTTTTGGTCAGTGGCTAGACGTGGTGATAGATGACCGCCTGCCCACACTCCACAACCAGCTCATCTACTGCCACTCCAACTCCAGGAATGAGTTCTGGTGCGCCTTGGTGGAGAAAGCTTATGCCAAGTAGGTACCCAGGCAGTTGCAGAACAAACTGGGACCTGGGCACCCTATTTTTCCTCTCTGTTCATTCATCAGTTGGTTTTCACTCGTGGAAACAACAGCTTTCCTGGGGAGGAGTAGGTCATATCTCAGACAGAAACTGTAAGGAAAAAAAAAAAAAAACCTTCTCTAGCCTTAATTTACCCTCAAAGCAAAATATCCTCCAACCCCACATTTCTTTAAGTAACACTTACCTTAGGGATTTCAAGTTCCCTTTACTTTGTCCTATGACAGCAAGAGTGCTGGGTCTTATTTTTTCACTCTAGTTTTCTGTCCTCACCCATTGAAAGTTTTATCACAGAACTGTGTTCTCCAGCCTGTCCCAAGAACTGTCACAGACCCCTTAAAATGTCAGGCTAGTGTTGTCATGCGATCCCTGTCACCCTCTTTCAGGTTGTCAGGCTGTTATGAGGCCCTGGATGGAGGCAACACAGCTGATGCCCTGGTAGACTTTACTGGTGGGGTCTCTGAACCTATTGACCTGACTGAAGGGGACTACATCACTGATGAAGCCAAGAGAAACCTCCTCTTTGAGCGTGTGTTGAAGGTGCACAACCGAGGAGGCCTCATCAGCTGCTCCATCAAAGTAAGCAACATTACCTGTATGGTGACGGTGTCATGGGAATAGGCATTTTAGGATGCAGTTGTCTTACACTGCCGGAGACTTCTAAATTAGATCAGATAAATTATGGCCAAGGGTTCCTACTTCTTCTCATGAATGGCAAAGGGAGTCAAGCCTGGATGCCAACCCTCTTTATGGACATTTGCTATGTCCAAGAGCTCATATTCATCCCACCACTCTTTAAATGTTAGGAGAGGATTCACTTCCAGAGAAAGGCATTTTGGTGTCTGCATGTGGGCGTCTCTCGAAACACTGGGTGCCAGACCTCCCATTATAACCAGTAGAATGAGCTTTATTGGTTGACAGTATGGGAGCTCAGAGACCTCATGCAGAAGATGAAGACCAGGAAGGATCTAGCATCTAAAATGGCATCTGATACATCTGCCAAGGAAACTGGCTTTCTCCCTGAGCATTGGCACTCTTTGGCTCAGAGAAATCTGCAGAAAAATCTGAACTCCTTTTTTTCCCAGTCCCTGCAAAGGTGGTCACATCCCTCTGGTATGAGCACTGTCTGTGTCCCCCTGCCCAGGCCACATCGGCAGCTGACATGGAGGCCCGCCTGGCCTGCGGACTGGTGAAGGGCCATGCATACGCAGTGACGGATGTGCGGAAGGTCCGCCTGGGCCATGGTCTGCTGTCCTTCTTCAAGTCGGAGAAGCTGGACATGATCCGCATGCGCAACCCCTGGGGCGAGCGGGAGTGGAACGGCCCTTGGAGTGACACGTGAGTTAGGATGGGCAGCAGCAGCACCTTTTTTTGGTGGGAAAAGCTGGGTTGGAGCAAGTCTTGAGACATGAGCCAATTTGACTACAGCCACACCTGTAGGATAACATTGTATGGACAGTTGTGGGATGCAGCTTCAACCTGTGTCCTAAACCTACTATTTCACTATAGATTTATTCCTTGCCCTGAGGTCCCTGGAGGTCAGCAGGAGGGTAGCTGAGCTTGGCAGACCTTCTCATTAAGGTTCTGGTGGGTGTTGTGGTGAAATTGCCAGCATGTTCACATTAATGAAGGATAATTATAACTCACTTTTCAACTCCCAGTCTTGTTTCAGCAAAAATAGCACCCAACAGAATCAGCCTCTGCCACCACAGACTGCTATGGTGTCTGTGGATGGGATGAAGAACCAAGGACTTGTGTAACCAGAGCCTTTGGCCAGAGTCCATTTTGTTGTCTTCACTGATAGGGTTGTAATTGTACTGGCCAAAAAAAATCTTGCCAAGCTGGATTCAACTCCACTGGTCAGGAAGGAAGCTGAAGCTCCAAGCCATGCAGTCCCCCCATGTTTGGAAGATGAGCTAACCAGAGCAGTGTGGGTGGGGACTGGTTGCGTGGCTGGACCTTTATATAGGCCTTGTGCCCTTGATAGATCCTGCTGAGGCCAAGTAGCCTCTTGACTTATTGTGTGTCCCCTTGCCCTTGCACTAATGAACCTGTACTCTTCCCACAGCTCTGAGGAGTGGCAGAAAGTAAGTAAAAGTGAGAGAGAGAAGATGGGGATGACAGTGGAAGACGATGGAGAGTTCTGGTGAGTCCCTCCTGAGATTGTTTCCACAGGCCATGCCCACAGAGTCCTCCCACCCCATGAACCGTGTGAGTCATTACCATGCAAACAGCTATCCAGAGCACACAACCTTCCAAACCCTAGGGTGTTTAGTGAAGCCTCCTTCGTGAGCCCACGCATGTTAGTTTTGGATGGCCATGAGCCCAGGATTACAAGCTATTCTGTATCACACTGAGTGCAAACCATTTCACCAGGGTACTGGAAACCTGTTATGAATGTGCTGAACTTAACAGCCTCAGCGGGTACGTTTCAGTAAAACATGTACCCATGTGTAGAGGAAGGACCACTACTCTGCTTCTCCCAATCCAAAAAAACATATCTCTGTTGTTTAAACTGAGGAAGAAGTATTTACTGCATGCATGGAGAAAGGTATCTCCATCTCTTTTGTTATTCATCAGCCTTCAGAAGCTACCTACACACAGTGTCTAACAGGTGATCTAGAATATCCCTGCAGCATAATGTTCAGGGGGGGTGCAGCAGCATAACCCAGGTCTGTCTTTTCCTGACTTAGGATGACCTTCGAAGATTTCTGTAAATACTTCACAGACATCATCAAGTGCCGTCTCATCAACACGTCCTACCTGAGCATCCACAAGACCTGGGAGGAGACAGTGCTACATGGGGCATGGACGAGAAACAATGACCCCTTGAAGAACCGCTGTGGAGGCTGTATCAACCACAAGGACACCTTTTTGCAGAACCCCCAAGTGAGTCATGGTGCAGAGGACCTTCTGGAGCCTTCACAGTGCTTGCAAGTGTTTAAATCTCCTACAGGGACCTAGAAGGCCCAAATGGCTACCAGATCTCCAGTAGATTAAATGTGCTTAATGACCATTCTGTGGCTGAAACCCCTCACACAGCTTGACCAGCATCCAGGTCACCTCTGTTAACCTTATCCCTCTTATCAGGGAGACTGCATCCAAGTGCCTGGTGTAGAGCGTCTTGGCACAAGCAAACAGCAGACTGTGCCACAGGGTAGCAGTGTTAGCTGATGCCCGTCAGACAGGGCAAGGAACCTTTTCCAACAATTTGGATATCTGAATGATCAAATTCTAGTTCCTTTGCCCAAAATTTGGCGCTGCTGAATTTACCAGGACAGGTGTAGTCTATAGGGCCATTTCCTTCTAGCTTGGTCTTCAGAAAAGGCCCTGCTCTGAAGCTCATCTAGAACAAACTCTTCTGTCCTGTCCTGCTCTGAATCCCTGCTCTGGGATTCTCAGTAATGTGAGACAAGTTCTTGTGAGTCCTTCATCTAACTAGCAGATGAAGGGTCATCTGCTCCATTGGAGGAGTTGTCATCAAGGATGTGGGAGAGCTGCTTTCTGCTTCCAGCTCTGTATTAGCCTTCATTTTAGATCTCTTTGAACAGCAGTTCCTCCTTCCGTGCCTTGTAGAAGGACTTGTGGCAGACTGCAAGGGGTGAAAGTCTCTGGTATGAGACTGCATCTAGACTCCTTGGATTCTGCTGAGCAATTCTAAGACTGGATTTGCCAGTCTGTTTCTAAGATGAGCCAAAAAGGCCTCTGGCTTGTCAAGATGATGCCAGTTCCCAAGAGGAGTGGGTATGGGCTCTCAGTGCTGGTACTGAAGCCAGGTTGTCCTTGCAGTAAGGTGGGTGAGGAGAAGCTGAGGTTAACTCTACTGTGTGTCTACCCCCATCCAAGACAGTGATCCTGTCTTAGTAGAAATTGTCCCTTACCTTCCTCCCTTTGCTTCTAGTATGTGTTTGATGTGAAGAAGGCAGAAGATGAAGTGCTGATCTCCATCCAGCAGAAGCCAAAAAGGACCAGTCGCAAAGAGGGCAAAGGAGAGAACTTGGCCATAGGCTTTGATATCCATAAGGTAGACCATGGATCCTGCATGTTGGCCCGAATCCCCCCATAAATGTATTAGTGGTGGAGGAGTGCATCAGTCCTGCATGACCATTGGTATTCTTGATCTAAGCATTGCTATGGGTGCCTCTGGGGTGCCTTCAGCACAGCCTGGCACCCTCTAGAGACAGTGAGAGATTTCAGAGATGAACAATGACAGCATGGACAAGTTCTCCTTGCTGAAAACAATGATCAGTCTGTTATCTCCAGATACTGAAATCCACTAGACTGATCCCTGTGTGCTGCTTTCTGGGCCCTCAGCGTGGAGCTGGGATGCAACAGAGACTGAGCTGCTGAGCCAACAGAGTTGGGAGAGCCATGTCCATGCTTGTTTTCCATCCAGCCCATTTGGGACCATTTTGCTGGTTCTCTTAACTCCAGCTCTCCCAGCACTGTGGGGTCAGTCCTTGCAGTCTGGCCTCCCAAAGTGGATACCAATACATTGTCACTCAGTGCTGTCCTGCTGACCATCCCCCTGTGGTCTCTGCCCAGGTGGAGCTGAACAGGAACTACCGGATGCACACCCTGCAGCAGAAGGTGGCCAGCTCCATTTACATTAACTCCCGCAGCGTCTTCCTGAGGACAGACCTGAAAGAAGGCCGCTACGTCATCATCCCCACCACTTTTGACCCTGGTCATGAAGGCGAGTTCCTTCTCAGGATTTTCACGGATGTGCCTTCAGATTGCCGGTAAGGAGCAAGAGCAGTGATGGGGAGGAGCTCACTATTTGGAGAGAGCTCTGTGCTTTAGACATGTGGTTTTCCTGACTGGAATTGGTCATAGCTTTGCCTGGACCTGATGTTGGCCAAGGTCTTACCACAGATGTGCAGAGAAGCTCCAACTCTGCTTCGAGGCATGACATGGAAGAACATCTCAAACCCAGGTTGAGGAGACTGGGGTGGGGAGCAGTGTCTGACAGTGGACAGTGCATAGTCATTCCATCCTGATAGAGAAAACTATCTCCTGCCCCTAGGGTAAGGCTGGGCACCTCTCAAAGGCCATATGTTTTTCCCTGCAGAGAGTTGACACTGGATGAGCCACCACACACCTGCTGGAGTGGGATGTGTGGTTACCCGCAAGTGGTGTCCCAGATCCATGTCCTCGCTGCAGCCGGGCTCAAGAATCAGGACTCCCAAGGAGGTACTGGTCTTTCTCTGGCTGTTGTCTAGTCCTGGAGGAGCTGGGAGGTGGTTGTTTCAGGGGCAAAAGGGCAAGTGGTTTCATAAGGTGGCAGGTTGCTGGGATTTGTTATGTCCTTAGATTTTTTTTTCAGTGAACATGCCTGATTCAGACACTAGAGGAGGAGAAAATCCATGGAGAATCAAACTGACTTCTTGCAGTGGACATGGTCTGGGGGCTGTTATATTTAGGCTGTTGTCTAAGATCCTCTGGAGATCCTCCCAAAACTTCCCCAAATCCCTTGGCAGTGGTCCTGTAACAATCCAGGCTTTCCTCCTGAGTACGAGCAGCTATAACAGTCAGGCATTGTATTTAAAGGCGTTTTAGTAGGAAGGACAGAGAAGCAATGGAACAGGTTGGAGTAGTGTTCATCACCGGAAGCTGGATAAATGTCTGTCAGTAGAGGGTAGGTCAAATTTAGCTCATTTTGGGATGGTGTGGATTGAGAGCCTCTCCCTCTGTTTCCTGTAAGTCCTGCTCCATGCTTGGAGCTCTCTCAGATGGCCTGAGCCACCCCCAGCACAGCGCACTGTGTTTCTGCCTCCTTGGTCCTCTAAAGGTTCATTTTCATGGTCCTGCTATGCTCTGATGCAATTTTGACATCCAATGCTTCTCTTGCATGAAACACAGCAGCAGCACCATGCCTCACCATGTCCTGCAGCCACCCAGAAGCTCATGGCAAGAACCCCATGTTCAGTGCTCCTGGGGCATCTGGACCAAGAAACCCAGGGGCAGTGATGACTTGTAGTGGGAGATCATTGAAATAGGGATGAAATATCTAGAGGTTGTGATGAGAGAAGCAAGTTGCTTTCCACCATGGGAACAGACCAGATCCTAGCCTCTCTCCCCCATTTCTGGAGTCAAGGAATGTGTTGAATGTGACAAGCTTTACCCAGGCACTTTAAAGCCAAATTTAAAGTATAAAAATTGAAAACTTAAAGTTTTAAAAAAATTAAATTGACAACTTAATTATTTTTTTTTCTTTTTTTCACCCTAGCATTATTGTCAGGGCTGTGTATCACTAGAGCCCTGAAAGTAACTAGCAGGATTCTTCCTTAGGGCAAGAACTAGCCCAATTTACTTATTTATCACATGCCACAAAGGGAGTCCTTCTATCCTGTGTGTCATTTGGGGAAGAAATTTCACCCTAGGTAGGGTGTTTTTCTTGGGTTACTCAGAACAGCTCAGTGTATCTGTAGCAACTCAGGGAAACCTGTAGCCAAAGGTCTCTCAACTGTTCACAGAAATAAGGAGATTTATCTTCCCTTCAGACAAGAGTACTTGTGGATTCTGGAGCCATAAAACATTTTTTCAGCAAGAGGCCCTTGGGAATGGCCTTTTTTCCAGCTGTTTTCCAGTTGTTTGGCTCTCACCACCAAGAGCCTGCATGTTTGGTGCTTTCCAGTTCAGTGTTATCTGTCACATCTCCCAGCCCAGGCCTTTTACACTGCTTTGGAAACAGTGATTTACGGATAGGAATTTGGCTCCAGCTGATGGAATATGAGGATTTAATGGGATATCCCGAAAGACAAGGCTAGTTTGGAAAAACAGCTGTGAAATCCAGCAGCTGTGTCTCACCAGGAGACCCAGGTCCTTGCAAACAGAAAGCTAGCGAGGAGGTGGTCTGGCAATCAAAAATGTGATTCTTAAGCCCCTGGTCCTCAGAAGGGGGAGATTTGTTCCTCCTCATTTCCACATTTCCCTTGGACAAGAAAACTCATCCACCTGGGCTGTGTTTCCATCATAGCTACTAAAGCTCACGGTGAGAAAATGCATTCTGGCAGTTAAATTTCCATAGCAATAGCTCATTTTCTACTGAAATTCCCCAAACGAGCTCTTGTTTCATAAGGGGAAAATGTTCACTAATAAGGGACTCTTTCCATCTCCTGGATGCTCAGGTACTGTCCAGCTGTGGGCTGGTGATCTCTGAACTTGGTAACTACTCTCTATCTTCGTGATCTGCTTGTTCCTCATGACTGTCTTGTTCCAGCTGGGATATTGCGATAACCTTCCCTTCCCACTGATGTGTTACACATCTCTTCATGAACCTCCCCTCTGACTTCCCACTTACCGTTTTGTCTGCTTTCATCTCCTCTGGTTCCCACTCATTTCCCCCTAGTTGCCCCCCAATGCCCAATCTTTCTCTTCTCCATGTATCTCACTACCACCTTTTTAACATTTTGATCTTCTCCCTGAATTCTTGCCCAAAGCAAATACTCTAAGAACCATCTTCACGTTTTTAAAAGCTTTTTAAATATATTTCCATCCTAAGGCTCACCATTCATTGGTTGCTCTCCAAACCTTCCCAGTGCCCAAGTGGTCTCATTTTTGGATCTCATAAATTAACACATCTCCAGACTTAATTTGGGCTCAGCATTGTGCTCATCACTTTGACCATCCAGCATTTTTCTTGCCCCAGCAATACTGACCTGCAGCATTTGAGTCTCACTCAGTCTGGGAGGAATTTAAGATGTGACAATGATTTGTACATGGGGGTGAAAACCACAGTCCCTGCTGAGGTAGCTAGTTATCTCCTTGAAGTAAAACCAGGATAAGCTTGGTGGGGAAGCATATGACCTGCAGTGGAAGCAAGTGGGCTTTTGCAGCTTAAAGGCTCTTGCCGTTCCTCTCGGTTTCCCTGTGTGAAACAAGTTCTGTGATCCCAGTTCTCTTCTCCATGTCTTTATTTCTGCCTGCCTTCAGCAGAGAAAATCCTGAAGGGGAGAGGTGAGGTGGTCAGTGTCTTCCATGAAAGATTTGTCCCAAAGGTCAGGAGGATTTGAAGTGATGAAGGAGTGTTTATGAGGAATATGGGGTCAAGGAAGAAAGGGGCATTTGGTAGCAGTCCATCACCACCTGCCACCTGGGGACAATGTCACCTAACAGGACTAAGCGTGATCCCATTGGCTGAGCTTGACGGACATCCTCTGGGGTGTGATGAACACTCTGACAGATTCAATCTCCTCTGGTGGGGTATGGAGAAAAAATGCCACATGACACCCCTGGAAAAGGGCCCTGAGGAATTACAGGAGCTACAACGAAGCAAAAATTCCCTTTTCTCTCCCCAGGAGCTGACCCGTATGTGATCATAAAGTGTGAAGGGGAAAAGGTTCGCTCTCCGGTGAAGAAGAACACGGTGTCTCCAGAATTTGATGTGAAAGGTCTCTTCTACCGCAAGAAGCCAGGACAACCTATCATTGTTCAGGTACCTAGCAGTGAGCCAAGGCATGGAGACCCTGTCTCACTTGGACCCCCCCCCAGCTGCCCTCTCCTCACACTGTCCACAGCGGGTTTGTTCTCCAAGCCTGAGCATCATCAGTTCATGCAGCTCAACCTCTGAGCCTTGACATCTGGTGAATGCATGTCCTTCGCCCCTCTCACTTGCAGAGTGAACCCACACACACCTCGAACACCTCCACGACTCCAGCACAGAGAAGGTCCCAAATAACCCCTTCTCCTCCCTTGTGCGTGAAGGTTGTCTGCATCCCTCAAAGACCTGCCTTCATGTCTGTTTTGTTTCCCCAGATCTGGAACCACAACTTAATAAGCGATGAGTTCTTGGGCCAGGTGGTGCTCACGGGGGATCCCAGCGACCACCAGTCAGTACACACGCTGCACCTTCAGGACAAGGGGAACAGGAAATCAAACGATCTCTCTGGAACCATCGCTGTGAGGCTGCTCAGCAGTAACGTCCTCACCAATGTCTAAGTACTCAAGGACTCTTCTTCTGGTGCCACATATGTGTATATATACATGCACACATACATACATATATATATATATACACACATACAGAGCCTACCTGCCATCTGCAAAGTGTATATGAACTATGCATGCATTCCACTCAAAGGAGCCAATCTTCTGTTTTCGATGTTAAAAAATGGTGCCTTTTTGGGGAACCGCAACGATCCTTCTGCTGGCGTCCTCTGCAGCCCCCATCGCCGCCGTGTGCCCTGTGGGATCACTGCAGGCATGCTGTGTGTCCTGACAGCCAGAGCACGATGCCCTGATGCTGTTTGTTTACACGGGCTGGCACACACGTGCCACCATGCACACGTGTGGCCACCGCGGTCCCACCAGCTGCTTCAATGCATCTTCGATGTGTCTGCTTGGTTTAAGAGTAGTGTGCGTGGAGTCATCTCCCATGAAACTGCCATTTAATCGCTTCTCTGCGGAGGCACCTCAGCAAAGGAGAAGCGCAACAATAGATTGGGGCCATTTGGGTGTTTTCTGGGTATGGGTTTTCATGCTGCAACTGGAAGGAAAATGCACCAATGCAGTCCCCAATCCACAGGGGCAACAAGACTAAAGGCTCCATCATTTTAGGGACAAGCTGTCCCCTCCTGAGTCTTTTTCAACCCCATGCAACTGTGAAGGATACAAAGATGCCAACAACCATGGTGGGACAACTGTTCTCCGGGGTCAAGTTTTTGAATTGGTCTGGACTCAGCTCCTGTGTGTGCCTCTCGAACTGCCGTGGTGCCTGCTGTCTCCATGTCTTCATGCAGGCCTCATCCCAAGAACTCACCCCAGTAGCTAGGGTGGGTTATCCGCTGGGGCCGTTCAGTGTTGAGATAAGAGGAAATCAGTTCCTCTGAAGGCCAAAGCATCAGGTCCTAGGGATGGGGAGCTTTGCTCAATGGGCTCCATCTTTACTGCTGCATCATTTTGCAGTGCCTCGCTTTCCCAAATTATTTTTAAAAATAATGGGATTTTAGCTTGTACTAGAGGAGAGAAGAACTGCTCCCAGTGCAGCCTGAAAATGCTGGGAATATTTAATTCACACCAGTGTCCATCTCTCACCTTTAATTTCCAGTCTACTGGCCTGGAGAATGAGTTGCGCAGTGCTAGAGCCAGTCTCGCAAGCACAACCCAAACGCATCGTCAGGGCCAAGTCTAGGGCCGTGCTCTGCTCCTGTTCGCCGTGAAGACTGAGTTCATCTCCCTCATTCCACTGGGTGGCAGAATCCAGCTTCTTATAAACCATCCCAAATAAGCCAAACAACAAACCCTTGTCTGGCCTTTCAGCAGCCGATCAGGGCAGTTTTCAAAACATTTTTTTTTCTCCTGTTGTTAGGTTGGGTTTTTTTTATTCATGTGCCTTTTAAAATAGTGCAAGTGAAGGGACTTTCTGTCAGGTTTTCTAACAAGCAGATATATTGCAGTCACCTGCATGCAAGTGGAAATTAATACGTATGATGTAATCCTGCAATCTTGTAAATTTTGGCCTGAGCAGAGTCCTCTGCTTGCAAGGACAAGTAAACAGGAAAGCCTTCTTTTGCCATGGAAAGTAGGGTTTCTGTTAGTCCTACTAAATGCTCATGTTTGTGCAAGTCTGTAATTATTTTTTTTTAAAGTCCCTAAAGGTTTTCTAAGTCTGTAACATGATAAAACGTTCCCCAAAGTCACATTAGCTGCCAGCTCAATTCTTGGTGCATCCAGAAGCACAGAGTACAACATTATCAATTTTTGCAGGCTGTTGTCCTTCTTTCCTCATTTTCCGAGTTTCCCTCCTGTGGTTATGAATTGGGTTCTTGACCAAATTGCTTATTTTCTTAGGTCTTGTTTTCCAGGGCTTAGAGGCAAGCAGTGGCCCACAGGATGCTCTTTCCAGGTCCCAGGTATTCCTGGCTTGCACTGAGCACCCTCCAACTCCTGGTGCCATCACTGGGACCTAGCTTAGTTAGCAGAATTGGTTGAAATGCTCCTAGTTTGGTAGAGTGATATTTTGACCCCAAGGTCAAAGTAAATCCTTGAATTTGGGAAGACCGATTCAGAGATGATTTTATTCTGGTTTTGTTCATGGGACTTATCACTGGAAATAAATGGAAGCAGCATTGTGGGGCCAGAAGGGATGATTTAGGTCTTAGGAGAAGATCTCACAGTTCAGAGCAGTATGAGAGGGACTGTGATGCCTAAAGATACCTCACCTGGCAGGAAGAAGCCATTTAGTTAAGGGAGATCATCACAGGAACATCACAGGAGCTTTGCATCATCACTGGCAGATGGGCTTAGCCAACCTGCCTGCATTAGCCTTGTTTTCTCAGGAAATCAGGCTACCGACAGCTTCAGGAAATGAGAGCCGCTTGGCCAGGAGTGCCCTGACACGTGCCAAACTGCACCGTAATCCCTAAGGAATGGCGCTGAAGCTTGCCGAGGAATAGCGATGCCCTGGTACCCATGGGCAGCCTCCTTCCTACAGAGAATCAAGCCATAAAGAGAGGAAAGGCAGCTTTTTAGCAGCCTCCTCAAAAAAAATAAATAATCGTAATATATCAGGACCAAAATGTCTTAATATTAGTAATACTTGTCCTTTTAATAAAAAAGAAAACCTTTTGAAAAGTTAAAGGAGAAGCCTTCTTCCCCCTACATTTCCAATGGAATAACAAAAATCACCTTTGTTGGGGTTTTTTTTGTCTTTTTTGTAGAGATGGGGGAGGGCAGTTATTCAATGTCATCCCTAACGTTGATGCCTTTTCTCTTTGAATGAAGTAAACAGAAATATTCAGGGTTTTCGAGGGGAGGGCACTTTCCAGTCCCTCCCAGGCACTTTCCAGTCCCTCCCAGGTGGTGTAGGACATATCTTTGATTTATTTTCAGTTTCTTCTGTTCATCATTTCAATGGTTGCAGGTAGCCTGCCATTACACTCTGTGAAATCCATTTCTTTTTGACGTCTGCATGTTAAAACAGGCTATGACTTGTCATCGTCTCCAAAGGCACTGATGTGTCACGCTGCACAAGCTCAGAGAGTGGTCCAAACAGAAAGCCAACGTTGTACAGCCGTAAACCTCCTATAAATAAATTGTGTATATTTTATTCAGACTCCCTGCCTTTAAACTGCTGTGTTCTTCCAGAATGCTTTTGATGGGCACAAGGTGGCTCTGCAGAGCCTTTTTCATTTGCTTGATTCACTAAACTCCATTCAAATTATTTTCTCTGCGGACTTTGAGACTGAGGCAAAGCAATCTGCGTGAAGGTTTCACACGAGGTTACACTCACGTTCACTGGGAAAAGCCACGGAGGGGAAGGGTAACCTTCTCTGACTATAAAACCTTTGCATCCTATGCCTCGGAGTCACCACAATGCAGGGAACTTGTTTCTTTGAGCCTCACCTGACTTGGAAAAAGCTCCGGTAATTATGGACAAAGCAGCAGGAGGATGTGGTTTTTGGATGGCTTTCCCTCAAAGAACAAACCTACAGATTGCATTTGAAAAGTGAAAAGCCTGTCCCTGCCCATGGGAGTCTCCAGTCTTGCTGCTGTAACACATGGTCCCAAAGAGCTGGCACTGGGACCTTGNAAAAAAAAAAAAAGTAAATAATTATGGACAAAGCAGCAGGAGGATGTGGTTTTTGGATGGCTTTCCCTCAAAGAACAAACCTACAGATTGCATTTGAAAAGTGAAAAGCCTGTCCCTGCCCATGGGAGTCTCCAGTCTTGCTGCTGTAACACATGGTCCCAAAGAGCTGGCACTGGGACCTTGTTCCCATCTCAGCTCCCAGCTCCATCACCTGCCTGTGCTCGAGGTCTTTGTAGCATGGAGGAGCTGTGCCCTTCTGCAGCCCACCCTGAAGAGCCTGGAGCAGGCATCTGGAAAAATCCTTTTTATTGTGGGGTGGGGGTGCCCATCCAGGTCCTCCTGCTCCTGGGATCATGCCCTGGGACAAACTGTGTCAACAAACCCTAGATAGAGAAAGGAGCATCCTACTCCTCTGCCTCCACTGAAACAGCTTGCAATGTTCTTCAGGGGAGAGAGCCGCACAAACATCTCAACCTCACAAACATTATAAAGCTCTTCTGGAGGATGTCCTGAGCAGTAGACATGGCTGAGCACCTATGGGGCTGTGGTATTTGTTGCTGGATATAGCACAAGAGGTCTGGTGTAGACCAGGTGGCTTTACAAAGTCCTGCTTTGTGCACATTCAAAAAAAGGTCTGTGCAAGTGTGGATGAGCCACAGATCAATCATCCTGTAGGCATGGGGTGTCACACCTCCTCACCAGCATCCGCATCTCAGTTGCTCTGGTACCTGGGCAGTGAGCTTAAAGGGGAGGTTGCTTTGAAACCCTGCCTGTCCTTGTACTGGTGGTGCACACCACCACGTGGGCTGGCAACGTGGGCAGGGATGCTGGAACTGGTGTGGGACCCCAGCACATCAGTGGGATGTGGGGAGCTTGTGCACATTTAGAAGACCAGCAGCAGGTAGTAAAGGTGTGCACAGCTCCAGGCAGGATCGAGCTCAGGCTCCCCAAGGGTCCTGCAGCATTTCCTCATACCTCCAGTGCTGCCATCTGCCAGGGACTTCTGCTCACTAGTGTTAAACTAACTAAACAGACACTTCAGAGTCTCCTTTTGACCTGCAAGAGCATCTTCCTGGAGGAACACACATCCTGCCATGGTTGCAAGATGAGGCTGGAGTATTTCTCCTTGGGGTTGGGTCTCCTATAGCCTGCATCTTCCCACCCTGATACCTGCATACAATCCCCCCCCATATGGATATGAGCCTCCTGCTGCTCAAAAGGACCAGGGATTACTAGCCAGAAGGGCTACAAAGGTATCAGGGCTTTCAGCAAGGGGATGGGTTCATTATCTGTCCCTCAGAGCTGCTCAGGTGCTATCACATCCTTGGCCAATGTCCCAAGGGGTTAGCCTGTGGGCCACAGCCGTGACAGTCTGCTGAGCAGGAATCATCCAAAATCTCCTCGTGCTCTTCAAATCCCACCTCCAAACCCAGCAATGCAAGCAGAGGAGCATGTCCATCCCCATGTCCCTGGCAGAGCCTCCCTCACTGCCTTCCCACACACCCATGGGACATCCTGGGCACAAGAAAAGGCTTCCCGAGGCTGGACCCTTTCCAGACGCATGAGATGTGGTCCGGAGCAAAGCGATTCCCGGGCACAGCCAATATTTGCCCTCGCATCCACACAAACCGCATTGGCACAGTGAGTAGAGCTTGAGTGAAACCGAGCATGGCCCCAGGTGGTCATAAATCATCTCTCTTGAGCTTAAAGTCAACTAAGTCTATTCATAGCTGGTTCCCAC
Source organism: Aramus guarauna (assembly GCA_013400195.1). Taxonomy (NCBI): domain Eukaryota; kingdom Metazoa; phylum Chordata; class Aves; order Gruiformes; family Aramidae; genus Aramus; species Aramus guarauna. The sequence continues at coordinate 428,089 of VXBL01006187.1, read as the reverse complement.
GAGAGGGCTGGGCAGCAGCGGGGAGTTTCGAAGGGCTGGGGAAGGGACAGGATGGCTGTGATGTGACTTCTCCCACATTTTGAGCAGAGTTTGGAGGAAGGAGGCTCTCATCACTCCTTACTTCTGCAATATCGCCAAAAAAAATTCAGCCATCCTGGTCCCCAGGAGAGCTCCAGGCCTCCTCATTCCAAAGCAGAGCTTAAAAACACCTTGTGTGTGTGAACACTGAAGAAAAAAAAAAAAAGAAAAAAAAAAAAAGGGCGTGTTTTGCACCATTTGCTAACTAAAATGCCATGCTTCATACCAAAGCAAGAAACCTCAGTGATGTTTCATACAACAGCTAAAAGCCGACCCCACCTTTCTCAGCAGGAAGAAAAGACACTAGCCCAGTTTTGGGCAGGGAGTCACCAGATCAGAGTTAAGCTTCTAGGCAAAACCTCAGCTCTCATTTTCCTGGTCCTCAAGCGTTTCTCTCTCCCAGTTTTCACATTTACAAGCACAGACTGGTGCATGCAAGCCAGAACGTCTGTCAGCTCCTGGCCCCATCCCACAGGATTTCAATGTGGTCCCTTGCACGCCCCTGAGACCTCCTTGCGTGGGGCAGAGGGGTCCTCCCAGCCATCCCTTTGCCCAAGAAGCCATCAGGGCTCTGCACAACGAGGACTTGAAAATGCAGCTTAAACCGCAGCAGGGCTCTCGATGGGTACCATGGCCTGGGGCAGACCCCAGGGATGCAGGAGGCTGCATCTTTGGGGTGTGGGGATGCTCGGAGTGCGCGGCGCTTGCGGTGTCCCCGGGCTGGAGGTGTCACACACACGCGAACACACACACACAGACAACCCCCACACACACCCCCCACACCCACACCCACACACCAGGGGCTGGCTGTATCCCGGCTCCTCCCCCGCTAAGAGGCTCAGCAGCGGGCAGGGCAGGCGCTGCCCTCACTCGGTGCCGGAGGCAGCGCGGCTCCGCGCCGGGCACCAGCACCCCTTCCCCGGCTCCGGCCCCGGCCATGCCCCGCTAAGGTAAGGCAGAGGGGGGGGTGGGGGGGCAGGCTGCACCCGGGAGGGACCAGGCTGAGGGCTGGGGATGCTCCGGATGGGGTGCGATGGGTGCCGTGAGGAGGCAGTGGGGTGCGATAGGGGTGCAATGGGGTGCGGCGGTTGCAGTGGGGCGGGGTGAGATGCAATGGGGTGGGATGGACCTGGGGGTACCCCCCCGGCGGGTCTGCATGGCAGCGAGCCTGCTCCGGAGCCCGGATCTAACCTGGGGAAGGGGCTGGGCTCGGTGGGAGAGAGGGAGACGACGCGACCGCAGAGCTGCCAGCAATGCCCAGCACCCCCGAGCCAGCTCTGCTCCTGCAGCGGGGATTAGTGCCTCGGTAATTTCTAGCTGCTGCTTAATTTAGCTTGGGTCACCTAGCAGTGAGCTGGGGTGTGGGGTGAGGGTCATTTGCCTCCTGTGCTGTGGTATGCAGCCCCCCCCACCCCTTTGCTCCACAGCCCTTCCAATATTCCGGGATACATCTGGAAGTGCTTAGGGATGGCAAGAGGCTGTTGGGGATGTGCCTGCTGCACGGACCTGCTGGCGGTGGCACAAGAGCTCAAGTGTCCCCCCCAGCCCCAGGACCCTTTCCCTGCTCCGATCCAGCTCCAAATGCACCAAGCAGGTGGTTAAAGCACAACCTGCTCTCAGGCAGCTGGTGCTGCTCTTCAGAGAGCATCAGGAGTTTCCCCTGGCTGCAGTGTAGCACAGCTTGTGTCCAGACCGTGTTTTGGTGACATGTCCCCTGGGTCACACCGGTGCTGATAAGCAATACCCAGGACCTTCCTGGGCTGTTTAAATTATTAGGACCATCCCTGGGCAAGGACCGGGAGCCAGTGTGGGATAAGCGATTCCCACAAAGCAGTTTGCATTTTGCTGCCTGGTTTGGCAGTACAACGTTATGTGCATGGGCTGTGCTGGATCAGCTGAGCACCGTACCAAAGAACACTCCCAGGATTTCCTAGGATAGTTACAGTCATGATATCCTAACAAAGGTGGAACTGGCATCTCTTAGTATCTCTGGGAAGACTGGGTGTATGGTGGAGGACCTGTCTTGTAAGTAACATGGAGGAAGAGTTTGAAAGGCAACAGGCCAGTGGGTCTAAGATTGCCTGGTGGTCCCTGGCTGCTAAATCCCCCCTGCAGAAGGTGCTGGCAAGAACTGGAGCTGGTCTTCCCACAGCCCCAGATTGTTGTGTTGGTGTGAGAGTGCTTGTCTCCATAGTCTGGGCAAAATGATGTCCAAACACCAACCCCATGGGGTTAGCCTGTGCTTCGATCAAGATGTTGAGGACGTGACCTGTGTGGCAAGCTGACTCCACTCCCCTCCTTGTTTGCTGTATGATGCTACGGGTCTTATCTCTCTTCCCATGAGGTGAGGGACTGCAAGGTCCCAACAGTGCTGGTGTGAAGGTATGGGATGGTTTTGCAGCTTTGGACTGAGCTTTGCTAAAGCTTCAGACAAAACCTGCATCCCTGTGAGATGCTGTGAAAGTCTTCCCCCTGCCCTGTGTCTAAACTATCCCAGGGACAGCAAAACCAGGACAAACAAGGCCAAAAACCAGGATGGCACTTCCCTCCTGTTGGTTGATGGTCAAAATTGTTTTCACTCATGGCTTTGCAATCTCTGAGCTCTGCTGATTTCCAAACACGTTTGTCTAAATCGTGTTTAACGTGTACGTTGTGGTGACGGTGCTTTTTGGGGTGATACCGGAGTAACTTCATGAAGTTACAGTACCTCCCCACTGACACCAACATTTATGAGATCTGAATCCAGCCCAAGATGAACCCCTTTTCCAAGGCAGTATTATTTCTAACTCATTTCCCTTCCTCAGAGCAGTCGATTCATCTCGCTCTCTATTAAATTTCCACGGACCGGGGTCTGCTGTACAGTGTTTCTGTCTTATGCTTGCTAACTTGTGACTTCGCAATCCTTGGGTTGCCATGGAAAGGATTATGCTGTGATTAATGAAGGCATTGTCAGCTCGTAGGTTTTTTTTTTTCAAAGCCTTTCCTGGAGCTGCAGAGAACAGCTTCCAAGCCTGGCAGAAAGGGGCTGATGGGAGAGGTGGCTTCAGGCACTCAGTCCCAGGCATGGTTTTGGTTGTCCACACTGACACCATGCTGATGCTGCCTTCACTCACTGTTAGATCAGCTCTGCCGGTCACTTTTGAGGGTGAGAGGAGAAACGGGGACTTTTATTGTTCGCTTGAGGCAGAGCCAGAGGTTTCTTGCTCCTGAAGCAGAGTGGGACGAGTGTCACTGTACCAAGGGGCTGGCAGGATGTGGAGACAACGTGTCAGAGAGCTTTGCACCCTGAAACGCTCCTCTCTGCTAGGCAACGTGCAAGGAGAACCTGATATGGGATGAGCCGATATGTTTGTGATGGTCTGGTCCCCCGGCCGAGCTGCTATGTAGGGCCAGAAAGCTTCTCAGGACAGGACTGCCCCAGCAGGGCCCATGCTGAGGTTGTCCATCCACCCATCCCCTGGTAGCACCCCCAAGCCCCACTGCGCCTGGAGCTGTGCACAGAGCCCCTGCTCTGAAAAGCTCTTGCAGTCAGGATACGGGGAGAGAGCAGAGTGCGGCTGTTCCTACTTTGCAAGGGGAGTGCAATGTAAGGAAATCAAAGGAAAATCAGGCATTTGAAGTAGATTGAGTGCCAAATAAATATACAAAAGTCCAAAATCCAAAACCAGAAGTCTCTGGGGACCCCTTCATTTCTTGGCACTGTTGGCTGAGTCCTCCCCAGACCCACCCGGCCTGAGCAGCCAGGTACCAACTCCCACCTCACTCCAGCTGGGATCCAAAATCCGAGTGCTTTATCCCATGGGCAGTCTCAGAGCAATTGCAGAAAAGCATTGAGCTCTTCTTGGACCTCAGTCCTAGCAAGTTCCTTTCACAGCATGTTGCTTCAAGTGCTGCCATCCCCTTTCCTGCGTTTAACCTGGTGTAATAACCAAGTGTTTGCCCGGTGCGCAGACAACCTGAATACAGTTTCCACATGCATGAAAGGAGTTAAAACTTAGGTTTTAATCAACTTTAGGTTGATTATAGACTTACAGGCTGCCTTGGGTGGAGGTTTCCACTGCTGTAATTGCTGCACAAGAAGCCTGGCCTCCAACTTTAAGATGTGTAAAGAAAGGAAGTCTTGCAAGAGGACACGCTCGAGGTTATGCTGACTGTTGGGAGAACTGAGCCTCTGTGATTCCTCTCTTCCCATCTGACACTGGGCTGTACGGTGGGAGCTGTGCTGGGAGGGGGCTTCACCCCAGGAAACAAAGCCACTCAGTTCAGCAGTTCCTGACTTTCCAAATGGTAGGATAAACCTGGCATCATCACAGAGCTGGAGAGAGAGGATAGGCACAACGTGAAGGTTGGCATAGATAATAAAATAGATAAATAGAAAAATAGAAAATGGCAGGTATCTACCGTGCCTGGATGAGGGTGGCTGTCAATGGCACCATGTAAATATAAAGACTTTTAGGAATACCATGGTTTAGTCTCATAGCGCTTGCAGGTTGCAGCCATGAAATACCTTCCACCTGAGAGGCCTTTGCAAACGCTGAGCAGAACTCAACTGCCCAACACCCTGAGGCATAGAGAAGAGGTTCTCTGAGCCCTGCCTGGGCTGTGCTAGTCTTGGGACCAGGACCCAACTCTTGTGTGTTCCCCAGGGTACCTGGCATTGTCCAGAGAGCACATGTCACTCCTCTGTTGACTTATTTAAAGTAATTCAAATCAAAAAAAGGCAAAACAGATGTCAGGAGTGCAATGAAGACTGAAAGAGCATTGCACCTTTGTGAGTCCCTGGCGTGCCTGCAACCGGAATACTGTGTACTGTTCTGGTCCCTCCATCCCCAAAATGATGTAGGTCAGCAGGAGAGGATTCAAGGAAAATAAGAATGGTCAGAGGTCTGGAACAGCTTCCACATGAGGAAGAATAGTTTACACAAAGAATTCAGGCTGGAAAAGAGATGAGAAGAAGATACATTATAGATCTTGGAAGATCATGCTTGCGTGGTGAAGGTAAAAGGAGGATTTTCCTTAATTTTCCTTTGCAATATAAGAATTAGGGAGCATCAAGTAAAGCTAACAGAGACCACATTCAAATCAAACAAGAGTTCACACAGCCTGGCATCTGTGGTACTCCTTACTGCAGAACGTTATGGATCCTAAAATTATTGGTGGGTTAAAAAAAGCACTTGGACAAATTTGTTGATGAAAAGCCTCTCAATAGCTGTAATACATTTGTATATATAAAAGACAAAAGGTACCCTTCTTTGGCTCTAGAAGTTATTGAGCTGCAATTTATTATAGTCTGGGGAAGTATTATGGAGTAGTGCCACTAAATCTTCACCCTGCTTTTATACTGTTCCCTAGCCATCCTCTGTTGTCCACTGTCAGAGAAATACAATAGATGGGAAGCCCACAAGCTGGATCTAGTATGGGCTTTTTTTATGTAGAGCTCATGAGCTCATGTTTCCTACTCACCAAGAGTTGTTCATGCCCTGAGATCCTCCTTGAAACAATTCTTCTGAGATATTTGTCTCACTGCACCTCTGAATTGTCTTTGAGAAGATAAGGTGTCAGCCTCATCGCTTTAGTAGCAGTGCCATGTATCATGTGGGTCAAGGAAAATAGTCTGTTCTTTTCCTTTTTCATTGAAAATACTTTAATGCCAGCAAATGCAGAAGGAGCTTAATGGGATTTTTTGCAGGTTCCATATCAGATCTCTTGCAGGCCATTAAGTAATTCCCACAAAGATGGTGATCAGCTACATCACTGCTAGAAAGGCTGGGGTTGGCAGGTGGTTTTTTGAGAATCCCAGAGCTGACCCATGCTGTTGTTAGCCTGAGGTTTGCTTTGAACGTCAACAAGCTGGTTTTCCATGCCCAGTGCGTGTTGGTGTCTGGGGAGTTTGAATTCATGCTGATGAAAGAGGCTGGGAGAAGAAAATGCTTTGCCTCCCAGTGGCACTGAATGCCCAGTCTGGGCAAAGGTCCCACTGAGCTCATATGGGACCAAAGAGCTTCACCATAACAGCGGGGCTGAAAGGGAAGAGGGGGAATGCCCACAAACCATAACACCTCCCATCACCAGAGATAGGGTCCCCTCACCTGGCTGAGGCTGTCAGGAGGACATGTGGACCTCCTTCTCGAGGGCAGAGGCGTACAGTAAGTGCCCGTTGTAGCGAGCTGGAAGGAGCCCTGCAAGCCTAGCTAGAGTGCATCGAACCTTTGCCTCCCACGTCTGAGCCTTTGGGTGTTTTCCAGCATCAGTGGTGGTTGCCGTTACATTGTGTTGCCCTGGCTATTTCTGTCCTGCTTCCTCTCATCCCTCAGCTTTGCTGGATCAGCGCCATCGAGGCCAGCAGATTTACCCTGGGCTGAGACGAACTCCAGAAACCACACGCACACTGGGTTTGCCTCTCCTACAGCCTGCAGAAGGTTTCTACCTAGAGTAATAAAGGGAGTGGTTGTTTCATCTGTAACCTCCGTGCACGAGCCTTCTTCAAGCCCATTGAGAAGCTGCTTGCAGAGGACTGTCTGAGCAAGACGATCTCCGTTTGCTCTTCAGTTCCTCTGCTCAGCTTCTTGCCTGATTTTAATCCTGGTAGAACAACAGAGCCAGGATAACCCAGACTTATGTGGTTTGTCTTTGGAAGTAAAGCACAGGAAAAGGTCAGGCATAGCTGACTTTTTGCATGTTTTTTGTATGCTGGAGAGCTGCAAGAGCCCAGAGCGATCTTTGGCACAGACATGAGAAAACATTGTGCTGCTGGAATTACTGAAAGTCCCCATGAGCTGTCAATGTTGTTACTGATACTGATATACACCTCCCAAACATGCCCCCACGCCAGGCTGGTAGTGCTACAGCATCCTGGAGCTAAAAAAAAGGATGGACAAAATTCTCCATTAATCCTAAGTCCTTTAGGATTTCTTTGTATTTCTGCAGGTTTTCAGGGCTACCAACTATCTCAGAGCACTTGGACTGCTGAGACACAGCCCGCCCAGGGATCAGGATCCATAGCAGGAACTATTAGACCTTTAATGTAATTCAGTAAAGCAGTACATGGAGACTTATAAACAATTAATGAGCAGGTCAGCCCAATCTGTTGTCACGCTGGGGAGGTCTTTCAGAGCAGGTATCCTGCAAGGACATTGTCCCTCCCATGTAAGAAATTGCTGGTCTCCAGCACGACAGGGAGGAAGCTCTGCCTGGTGATGTCACCAGTGCTTATGAGTGCATTGCGTTGTTGCTTTCTCCACCGATAAATGTCATGCCTGCACCCAAAGCATCAGGGGGGAGACAAGAGAGCACCCAATGATCTTGGCCAAATTGCTGTGAGAGCCGTGTCAGCTTGGGATATCATGATGGGGCATGTTCATTCAGGTTAATTGTACAAGTACAGATTAGGCTGGATGAAAACTTTTTGGGTAACCTTATTGCTCTTAGAAATAACCCTCTGAATCTCCCCCAGTGCCCTGTTATATCTGGGTTTTGCGCACAGCAGATTACTGTATGGAGTAGCAATCCAGGTCCTGCCCTCTCAGCGCTGAGCTCAGCAGTCAAGGAAGATATTGAATAAAAAGGGCTGGAAGATCAAGTCAAGATTTTCAGGTGCAGCTGTGATGTTGAACTCAACCCAGGGAGTGAGACTTGTCTCCAGCAAACATCCATTTCTTAGGTGTAGCTGAGAGCAAATCATAAATAGCAAGAGGCACCCCTTTCCTCGGAGGAATATCTCAAAATACTGCAAACAAGGGTAGGAACAGAGCAGCTTGTTAAAACCAGAATAAATTAAGTACCTGATTAAAGATGACTCGCTCATCTAGTCTGATTTCCATAGGAAAGAAGGCTTGTGTGGTCACACTGCCTCTCTCTTTAGATGTGTCACCTAATCATGGTAGTTTGTTGACCAAGTTCACTCCAAATTTGACAGAGCTGTAGCAAGGAAATGAAGTTCCCAGGCACTTCCTGAAAATATGCAGGCAGGCATGGGAGGAAGCTAGCACCCTGCAGCATGATGACAGCTCCTGTCGGATGCCAGAGAGCCCAGGTAGGGTGAGAAAGCTGTCCTGGATGCCCTACCTGCAAGAAATGTTTCTTGGGGGGACTATGTCCTATCGACTGTCAAGAAATCTTATTATTTGGAGTTTCATGGTTATAAATGAGGCTTTTGTTAGCTCTGCTGCTCACAGAGGGACTTCTATTAATATTTCTGGCTCTGCTCTTCACCAGGTGGAAACTTGGCAAAGTCACTTCACCTCCTGGAGCCTCCAGTTCTTTTGCCCATCCAGGCTTCTTAGGGATGCACAGACTTTTACTTTATGCCTGTGCAACACCTAACATATCATAGAATCACAGACTGGTTTGGGTTGGAAGGGACCTCACAGCCCATCTAGTTCCTGCCATGGGCAGGGACCCCCTCCACTAGCCCAGGTTGCCCAAAGCCCCATCCAACCTGGCCTTCAACACTGCCAGGGAGCCAGGGGCAGCCACAGCTTCTCGGGGCACCCTGTGCCAGGGCCTCAGCACCCTCACAGGGAAGAATTGCTGCCTCACATCTCATCTAAATCTACCCCCTCATATACGCTTTAGTCTAACTCTGCTTTGACAAAGACCTGTGAGCATGACTTCAGCTCATCCACATGATGCCCCTCAGACCATGGAGCGTCCCACGTGCTGAAGCACATCTAGCAACTCGATACACCACCCATATGTGAAGAGCAGTAGATGAAGCAGCAAACAGCCCCCCATGACTCAGTTTCCCCAGCTGCAAAATTGATATAGCATTTTGTCTGTGCGGCCAATGAGTCAGGGAGCGTCTGTCCCCCTGTTTCCGGGCTATTAAAGGGCTGATGTCTCCCAGTACTGCCTCATGCTGCCCTGAGGGATGCGATGGTGATTGCACCAAAGGCACTTTGGAAGGGCAGAGCAGAGTCTCTACTTAATTTGTACAGTCCCTGTTCAAGCAAAACACCCTTTGGAGTCATCAGGAGTCTCAGCAAGATAAAACAGGGCTGATATCTTCTGATTTGAACCCACTTAATCCTACTAGTCCCTGCATTTGGAGGCTGACCCCAGCCTCTCTAAGGGCCGCCCTGCATTTCTCCAGGACCATGAGAGATAAGAGGATAGTGTTGGGGCAGGCAGAGGGAGGATTTCACCGAAAATCCCAGCAAAGGGGTTCCTGCTGAGAAAAAGCCTCGCAGGATTATAACAGCTTGCAGAAGCCCTGCTCCAGCCAGCACTAATAGCACTGAAGGAGGGAGCACTGCCGAGGCCAGACCATTAGGGACCAGCAAGAGTAGAGGGTGAGACAGCCGCTGATTAGGACAAATTAAGGACAGAAAAGAGCAGGGGAGCTGCCTTTATTAAAGGCATTTTGATCTGGAGTCATAGGCACAGACTTGGGTGTCTGTAAGAGGCATATCGCACCTTCCTGGTTCTCCTGCATGACCTTGGGGAAAGTCACGTCCTCCCTCCATGTCTCAGTTTCCCTCTGTGTGAAATGAGGATACCATCATCCCCTCCTCCATAAATAGGCTGGGATTCGTGAGGGAATAACACAGCATAATAGCTCACTGGAGTGATTACTGAAACAGTGGCTGCAGTAGAGACTCTCTTTAACGAACCTTTCCATAGCAAAAAAAAAAAAAAAAAAAGCAGCAGTGGGTTAGTAATTAAGTTATTGGACTGAGATTAGTCTGGCGTTCAGATCTTACCTTTGCCACACGTTGTCTGGGTGGTGACAAGATCATCCAGAGACTGCTTTAAAAGGGAGTACTTCATGAGACTTAGAAAGACCCCAAGTACCTAAATCCCTCTGAAACCAGTTCAGAAACAAGCTCCAGTGTGCCAAAAAAAAAAGCACCTGATACCCCATAAATTTCCTTTTGGGGCCCTGGTCCCAGCCTTCAATGGATGCAGTGCTTGTTCTCCTGCCCTCTGTCTTGGAGCAAGGCCTGTGGTCTTGTAGATTCATGAAGTAGAAAGCTTGGTGGGCCAAGGAGATGATCAAGTTCAATCTCCTTCATGGCATGGCCCAGTTATTCCTAACTGGAGCCAGCAATATAGGATTGGCCAGAGTATATATCTAGGGGATATATATGTGTCATTCTATATGGGGTGTATATACATGTCTACACTCTTCCCTTGGATCTTCATGGCGTTGTTCTCAGATTATAGACGCAGCCTTTGTAGCTGCCTGAGCAATACAACCAAAGGATTAAACCTGCATCTGAGCTAAGGGCTAATGGCTGTAGTTCAACTGCAGGGCTGGCAGAGCCTGGATGGCTGAGCAGGCTGCTGCCTCCTGAACCTGGCCCAAAACAGGACATGCCACACATGAATCTCCTCCAAAATTCATGCATTCATTGTAAAACACATCAACCTGATCTCGACCACATCTGTGTGTATGCCTTGCTCTGTTAATGGCAGGGGTTGAGCAGCCCATGAAGGAGCAGGTCCATGGTGACCTTGCCGACACTTGTTGGTCTGCTCAGGCCAGGCTTGTTGGGGTTTCCTGAGCAAGGGTGGGCAGGATTTGAGCTCTGGTCTTGGCACAGTGCTGTGTGGACATCCCAGTGTGCTCAGGACCAGCAAGGGAACTTCTAGTACAGCCCAGCACCGTGCAGGACAGACTTGCTCCAAGGAGGAGAGTCTCAAGACCACGTTTATGTGCTAAATCACCCTCAATTTCAAATACAGACTTTACTCCTAATTTGTTTTTGCCGTGTGCCAGGCCCGTGGAGACCCTAGCAAGATTGGGAGTTCATCTATGGATAAAGAGGACAAGAAAATGGATTGCAAACACCATTTGGGCAACCAGCAAGTGCAGCATTTTGCCTAGATCAACTCAGACTACTAGGTCTGGATTATGCTGAAATTACACCTGACCACTTTCCAAAAGGATACTTTATTTGATTAATTATTGTGGCTGTTGAAAAATACTCAGTCACTGGTAGAAGCTGGTGCACAAAGGGAAATTGCCTTCCTCGGGAGGCTGTGCCGAGTGCTCTGCGGTGAGCTGGGATCGGATGCCGCCGTGGTCCATTGTTCTGCTCTGGCTACGTGAAAGCAGAGGGACGGAGAAAAGGTCAGGTCTTTTGTTCAGCTTCGCTATCTGCCCGGCTTTTTGGAGGGATTGAATGCAGGGCAAATCTATTGAACTTCCTGCTGGAGGCTTAAAAAATTGATGCCCGTTTCCTGACTACTCTCATATGAACAGAGGTTACGTATTGATTCTCTGTGCTTTTCCAGAGGAGGGAGTTTCCTGTGGTCTCTTGCTCTAATGTAGCCGTTTTGGCTGGGACTCATTAAGATGAGTAGGACTGCTACCAAGACCCTTCAAAAGGTGGTTTGAGGGCCAAACCAATCCTGCAGAGGCAGCTAAGTGGTCTTTTGACATATTCCCAGCTACTCAGGGAGTGCAGGGATGGGAGAGATGAGGGGACATTCACATGAAAACCAGTCACCTCAGGCTTCCTTGGTAGTCAATGGGGAGAAGTAATGCTGACTTCTCCAGCAAATTGGGTGAATCGGTTCTTGGAAGCACCTCTTTGTCCCCATAGTCACGGAGATGGTCTCGCTTGACTGGATCAAATGCCGTGTCTGCATCTGAACAGCTGTCCCAGTTTGGGTGTCAGATAGGAACAAAGAAAAGACTGAGACACACAAAGTCACCTAAATGACAATGCTGTCACTGGTGAGAGGACAATGTCTGCTGATTTTGGTGCAGAAAGCCACAGCGGAGATGTGTAATAATGAACTCCTGTTCTAGGATTTGCATGTTTCTGTCTTACTCCATGGTCCCCAGGCTTATGTGTATAAACACAGGTGACACTGAATTTAGCTCCCAGCTCTCTGGTGATCTGTGCATGTGGCCAGGAGGAGGCAAGGAAATGCTCAGGCATTGCTTCACGCCATTCCTAGGTAGTAAGCGCATCACAGGACAGGCTCTTGGCTTTGTGGGAGCTTTATATTTGTCTTAAGCTCTGATTAAAATCACATTCTAATGGCTGTAATGTTTTTTGGTTAGTTTTGTTTCTTTTAATGCTGTGAGACATATCCTACGAAGACATGGTGTCAGCTTGAACCCTCAGTATAGCTAAACACACACGTGGTGTCAGCCTCATTGGAGAATTGTCTATCTTGTCCTACTCCAAAATATGAGAGAGTTTTCATAAAGGTATTAGGAGGTTGGTCCTGGCATGCAGAGAACCAAACAAACTCTGAGATCCTGCAGCTGGAATTGAGTCTCCATGGTCCTTTCACTGAACCGGTGCGATGCTTTGCAAAGGCAAACAGGATGGCACAGCCTGGAGCTGTCATCGCGGGCTGAGATTATTGCCTGCAGCTCCTGGCGGAGAAAGGCACAGAGGATCACATTCCTTTCACTTGCTGTCTTTTAAAACCCTTCGCACTCACCCTCCAGAGAGATCACCACCTTGGCATTTCATGGTATCCTGATTCTCAGCTTATGGAAATCAGCACAGTTGGACTGAAGTCAATTGTGTGTCAGACATTTCGTACTGCTGGAGGTCTGGATAATGAGGGTTTTTTTAGCTGGGTCAAAAGAAATAACAGTTTTTACATTTTTAGCTGAACCATAGTCAATCTGACCAATGAGGAGAGCTTAGGACATGGTTGAAGTGCTCAATTTTCAGGGAGAAGCCAGATCTTTTAGAAAGTTTCAGTTCTACCTGAGATCTGTTGAAAATCAGGCCCTGATTTTGGGTACTGAAGTCTTTGGCTAGAAGCTCTACCTATTGCACAATGCCTGACACCTCTCTGTCACTCACGTTGAGTAGATTACACCCTATTTATTGGTGGTTTCAGTTACGAGCATCATTTCCCTGGGTTTCAGTTGCACTTGCAGAATGACAGACTGCAGTGTGCATTAGTGTTGCACTTTCTTCCTTGAGCTACTTGCATAAAAAAAACCAAACCAAACTAATGTTCAGAAATGTGAAGTATCTCTGTATCTAATGCATCAAGACTACTCCCACCCTCGACTGTTTTATGGCAGTAAGCCACCTTAGCGCCTGCAGTCTTTTTTCCCTTTAGTTATCTGAGGTTGGCTGTGTTCTTCTCTGTAGGAAAGGTTGTTTTTACTTTGACTAGCTGGAATTTTCTGGGTTTGGAGATCCCAGAACTGTAGTATGACTGGAACATCCCTTTTTGTAAATAAAGCGATGAACAAACTAACAGGTCTTCCCTGGGAACAGCATCCACCCACCAGAAAGAGAAGCTCAATGGGAGTACCCTCAAATCTAATTAATACCTAATCCTGTGGTTCTCATCATGTAAGACTGAACGCTGCAGGAATAGCTAGATAAAAACCCGCATGTTCCCTAAAACATCCCTCGCAGGCTGTTGTTGATTTGCATGGTGTTGCATCCATGACTAGACACCAAGGAGCCTTGCTGAGGAGCCAGGGCTTCACGATGGATCTTTGCCCCCCACTGTCGCCGATACCTTTACGTGTCAGCTTGCAGCTCTGCTTGACTCTCTCTTTTTCCCTCAGCTCTCCAGGCAGCTGGACCCGCAGCTGACGGGGAGGTAATTCTTTACACCAAAATGCATCCCTTGTTCAAAGCAGCTATTCCTCATCTCCTGATACCAGTATTCACTGGAAATCTGGTGGTCACTAACGGTCTGATCCAAAGGCTGTAGGAAAGGCTTTTCTTGCCTTTCAGTGATCAGTTTTTCCCAAAAAACACTCTCTGCGCTGATCACCTCCCAGGGCATGCAGAGCCTGCAGGCAGGCTGTGTCATGGACGCACCGGTCGCATGAGAAATGGTAATTCTAATGTTTTGTGCAGCTTATTGCTGTGGTGACCTGCCTTGCCGAGGTGACAGCTTCCTTGCATTCCTCACATCACCTGTCAGCACGACCTCAAGCTGATCCATCTGTGCGGAGGCGGCAATTAAGACATAAACAAGGGAACTTTCTCAGCACGGTGGCTGGCAGCGTGCTGGCCAGGCAGTACTTGCTGTGTCCCCACGTCTCCATCACGAGAGTCTCACATTGTTTGGTCACTTATAAAAACTTAGGGAGTGCCATCCTGTGTGTAAAAAAATCAGCAAATTCTCTCGGTGAATTTCTTTTGCCATTGCATTCAGGGCAGTACTGTTGCTTTTAATGAAAATGCATCTTTTCCCCACATTAAATGACATGATTGATAGGTAACAAAACCAGATGACTGGATTTTACTCTCCATGTAATCTGCACTGAAGGAGTTAAAAGTTAGTATTTCTTCTTGCAAGGATGAAAATATTTGTGTTACAGGAAGGGAAGGTGTAAGTGAATGACCATTACCATGAATGTTTCAATCCAAAGCTCAGGCAGGGGAGATGCTCATGTTTTAAGCAACACCTCAGTACCTAAAGCACTCATCTAGCGAGACTTAAAGTTTGGGCTCTCCTCCACCAAGATGGGGGTTTAACTCGAGTTGCCCACCTCTCAGCAAGCCCTGGACAGCCAACCTTCACATAGGCTTTGAGGGCAAACCTGAGCAGATAGGAGAACTCACCTTTTGTGGAGAAAAGAAAGCAAAAGGAGAGACTACAGACCAAGGAGACAGGGATGTCCCAGGCAGCACTGCATGGCAGGAGATTAGAAGTATCTACAATTTATCCAAGATGGGCTCAGAAACCATGGCGGGTGGTCTGAAGTTCTTACTGTGAGAGCCTGAGTGTTCAGTTCATTGAAAAGGAGAGTGAGAACTGATGGGAGTAGTCTGTAAGTGCCTTCACAGGGAGCAGACATCAAGCACTGAAGCGCTGAAAAAATAGTAGACGCAGGTCATACCATGAAGAGGACCTAGCCTGATAACTAAGCAAGGGCGCATGCCTCTTGCAAAGAGTTTCCCAGACATGGCGTATCATCCTGGCCTCCCTCTGTTCCATGCCCTGGTCATGTCTCCAAGGCAAGTGATGCATGAGACCCTGGCATGAGGGAAGTGGATGTGCAGCAGGAGGGCAAAACCCTGACATGTGACCCATCTATGGGTCAGTGGTGGTTGGTAAGATATGACTGGCCTCAGTTGGGAAGCTGAAGGGAAATGCAAATGAGGAGGAGATAGTTACTTCATTTTAAACTAATGATGATTTAACCTTTGGAGCTAATTACCTAGAGAAGTAGTGTGTTGTGTCTGATGAGAGCTTACTCGTTGATCAAGCTAGCAGGGAAGACATTTCTTAGCCAAGAAGAAAATGGATGGCTGCCATATTCAGACTAATATCTTCTGACCTCAAAGCCCTGGTTCTGATTTGGGGCTCTAGGACGAATGCAAAAATACAAACTGTCATAGCTTCCCAAGCATGCCAACTTGCAGCAAGACAAGGAGTAGAAGGAGTGGTACATAGTGACATTGCCTTCTTCCTCTCTGCTCGCTGTCATGCACATTCAATGTTTAGAGATCCCAAAGATGGGTTTGTTAGTTTAAGCTCATCCAAGAAAAATTGTTTTTCTTCCTGATTTGAATCCTGGGTTTGGTAAGGACAAAGACGCTTGTCTCCAAGGGTGTAGGTTTGACCTTTTTATTCACCATTTCTCAGATGAACAGTAAAATACATTGCAAAATCTTTAGTTCTTCTCAGATCCCTTGCTGGAGGGCAGGAGGTGAGAGCAGCAGTGTACAGAGAGCATCAGTGTGTTAAATCTCTGCTCAGTCAAGGTGATATGTTACATGTCTGCCAGCCAAGTGGACATAAGGCAGTGAATGAACAGTCACCTCTTGTTTTTTCACACTATTAAGTGTCCAGAGTGCTCTCCAAAAGACAGGCTTTACACCACGCTGGGTGCAGAGGGCGACAGGCTGTCATTGAATGTGAATGCATGCATCCCGTAAATTAATTATTCATTTTCTTCGCTGCATTTGCAGTCAGGAAAATCATGTGGGATGTGGAACATCAGGAGAAAGGAACAGAATTTGCATTTAGAATGAAATACCTGTATTTTTCCTAACCAATGCTTAATGAGCATGTGCTCTGGGGGATTAGTGCTGTGGAGTGATCCCCCAGGCAGTATGGCCAGTCATGTGTTTGGACTCCGGTCCTGAAGTGCCAACAAGGAGCACAGAAATGCCAGTTAAACAGATTAGAATAGCAACTTCCTTCTTTGCAATTGCAGGATAGTGGCTTCATCCAGACTCCTCAGGCTTTCTCCCTCCAGAGTTGAGCTCTGTTGGGTTCCTCTTGCATTTGGGGTCTCTTCAGAACCAGCAAGAAAGCCATGGGGGAGGTCGCTGTGGTGGAGACTTTGTACTGAAGCACTCCTTGACTTCTGTTGACCACTGTTTGCAAGTGGCATCGTACAGTTCAATGTCACACATCTCTTTACATCCACAAGTAGTTTAAAGGATCTTTTAGCCCCTTCAGCCTGATGCCACTGCCTCCCTCAAATGCTCTGTTTGGGTGATGCTCAGCTAGTGATGCCCACAAAGCTGCAAAATGAACCAAATTTACAAAAATATGCTTTCCAGAGGGGTGCCTTTTTGCTCTTGTGTTGTGTGTGAGTGATTTGGGAGAGGTGCTAGGAACATTTTGCTTAGCCCAGCACATTTCCCGTAGCACAAGCAGCTGTAGAGCTTCACATAGGAGATGAAGGTGGGAATGAAACCCCCTACACTCACCTGGCAGTAGGGACTGGAGGGTCCAGATGGCCAGTTCATTCCATGAGGACTCCCATGAATTAGCAGGCAGCTGATCTCCCTGGTGCTCAGACGAGCCCAATCCTTCTTACTGATCCCTGTGGAAAGAATGGAGGGCAGTCTACTGCTCCCCCTGCCCTTCCGTCTTGGGGTTTTCCCTGCTGGGCAAGCAGTGGGGAAAGCTGGCTGCCCATTGTGTACAACCTCCCTTGCAACAGCATCCCAAGGGGACTTACAAAGCATTGAACAAGAGCAAGCCTTGTGGCTTGGGCTGAAGGGTAGACTTTCAGAAAATTGAAAAAAAACACAAAACAAACGCAACAGGCTCGGGGTACCAAAGTTCTGTTTAAAAGCAGACTGATGGGTATGTACTCTTCCAAGCCTGGCACAACAAGTGTGGATGTGGTGCTTAGGGACATGGTTTAGTGGTGGACTTGGCAATACTAGGTTAATGGTTGGACTTGATCTTAAAGGTCTTTTCCAACCTAAAAGATTCTATTATTTTAACACCTAATCAATACAGGGTATTTTTTTATGCTGGGATCCCGGGCAACCATGATACAGTGCTTTGCTTTAGCAGCGGAAGGATAAACGACTAAAGGAGCAGTTCTGAGACCTGAACCTGTGGCCCTACCCCAGTCTGGGGGAAGAGATTCCCCATGCATGGCTTTTGCAACATGGACACCCAATGGGGCAAGCTCACCTAGTCCATTTGGCTGATTAGTATGCAAATTAATAGTGACTGGAATACTTAGGAGCTCTCCTTTTGGGTGAGATCTCTGTTTTTCAGAGAGGGAAACTGAGGCAAGAAACTATAAGATGACTTGTGCATTGCAGATATCCTTCAGCCAAGGAACTCAAACTGCTACCCAGCCCAGTGTTCAACATTGCACCTATGATCATCATGTTACAGGCCTGGGAAGGACCTCTGGACAACCTCACCCAGTGCCTGCTCTGAGACAAGCCAAGATTTCACTGACTCTTGCCAGTGGAGGACACTCCTCAGCATCGCTAGTCAGTCTGTCAGGGCTCACTACTTAGCAGGTTTAGAAAGTTAGTTTCTAGCCATATGAATTAGGGTGAGTGTGCTACAGAGAAGATTCAAACTGAGAATTAGGAAAATTGCTTCACAGCCTTTCAGATATTAAAGTGGGCACGTGACTTTTCTACCAGTCATCTATCTTCTAGAAAAAGGAAAATTAATTCATTGAATATGGTCTGTGGCCAAAATTTTTGTAGTATTTCCTAATGAATAGTGATGCCTTGGCTGCTCATAGGGCACCAGTTCTTTTTCCAGGCAGTGCAGAGTGATCATGCAGATGGTTTCAACAGCTGGATGTTGTCACTAAGGTGGTGGAGGCACTTAGATGGCAAGCTCCTGCAACTTTCAGTGGGGTAGTTATCTGCCCTCAAATATGTGGTTGGTAAAAATGTAGAGGTGGTGAGGAAAAGGGGAATAACTGGAAATGCTGTTGAGCCTTTGCAGTCCTTGCAGGAGCTAATAGAGAAATATCCTGCCATTCTAGCTAGGATGGGAACATCCATGTTTCCCACTGCAGCTGAGAAGCTACAGAAAATTCAGCCAGCAGGATCAGCACCAAAGACTAGGTCCTACATTACCAAATGGGATGAGTGCAGTCACTGCTGGCGGGGAAGAGAGATCACTGAACTTGCCATGAGGAAAGTGTGTTGGGACACTGCACAGGGCATTATCACTCATTTTTTTGTGAGACTGAATCTGTCTCATATTGTGTCTCTTTGGGACATCTCACCTGGAGATGGTTGCCACGGGGTGGAAAGATTTTATTATTCCCTCACGTCCCCCCAAGAAATGTAGTCCTTTTAGTGGCGAAAGCACAAAAATAAAAGTGATGGCTAAAAACCAAAACAAAATATTTCGGTTTGTATGATGAGTCTGAACCACTTTTTGTCACCGTGAAGGGAAATGTGTTGTGTCCTGCAAGATCACGCTTCATCAGCCTTCACATCCCCAGCGTCTCGTGAGAGTTGCATCTCTCAGATAGAGTGCCTTTTCTCCTGCTTTTTAAGGCATGAGCTTTTTTACCATACTGGAAAATGTTCCACATCATAAATATAACAATTACTCATTGTCATGTACCAAGGATGACTTGGAGATTAAAAGCTGCAGAAATTCAATTCTTTGAAAGCATTTTTCACTCATACACACCAAACCCATTTAATGCTGGCAGTACTACACATCAGTAAGCACAAAGCCAAAAGCAGCATGAGACTTTCCATGCAAAATACATCTGTAAATCACACAAAGGTACAATTTGCACAACAGGCAGGAGCAGAGTGTGGAGATAGATACTCAGTCCAATCCAGGTATTATTAGTTGCTGGCTATAGTGGAGGGCTTGGGGTTTTCTTTTCTCTCCTGAAAGCAGTTTTGATAGAGATATGATAATCCATCCAGTCTTGTGGTCTGTGAGGACAGGGCTCCCCTTCTCCATGTGCTTTAATTCATACCACGGGATCCGATGACATATGTAATAAATCAGCATCAGTCTGTTTGCTGGGTTAATCCTTGGATAACTTTCTAGGACTCAGTTTACAAAATATTACTTGCATAAGTAACCTCCAGTCCCGGTCTCATTCACCAGGGTGCAGGCATTAATCTGGATGTATTAGAGGATTGTCTCTCACTGTCTGGAATTAATATTATGAAAGCGTTGGGAGTTTAAGAGCTCCAAGCCTTCTTCCACACTTAAGGGCTGCATCTGTCCCCTTAGGGTCGGGACGGTCCCTGTGCTGGGGTCTATGCGTTAGGGTGTCAGTTCATTAATTGCTGGTTTCTTTTGGTTAAGGTCCATTCCTGGTGATTGCTGATGTGTTTATACAGGAACCATGGTCATACTACGACAGGTAAGTGAAGCATTCCTCTCTTCAGCATTTCTAATTTTACTCCATCACCCTAAGGATTAATAAAAGTCCTTTTTGGGGGGGAAGGATTGAGTCAGGCTATTTTTATCCTATTCTATTTCCCTAAAAGGACTGTTACAAGATGCAGGGATACTCATTAGCCTTAATCCTTGATTGGCTTAGAGGAAATCATTGCTCTGTGTGTGTAGTCCAGATTAACCTCGTGCAATGTTCCACTTCTATTTTCTCATCTGGGATGGCCCAGAAGCTGCACGTGAGTCCTGGATATACAGAAGAACGAAACAGCTTATTGCCTGCCTTGGAGAATGATCTAGTTCAAGAATTGGTTTTGAACTTCCAGGAACAGTATTGCTTTAGTTGTGTAAAAATGGAGTCCTTTTTCACATTTAAAAGAAACTGAATTGAAGAATTAAGTTGTGTGGCAGGTCTCATGTTGACTCTTAAATAATTTAGGGCTTCGAATTGTAGAGTTTTCCCTGTGTCTAGGCATAACTCTCACTCTCAGCTTCTGAGTTGTCTCATTGCCATAGCTCACGTGGGGAGGACTGACAGTACCCCCTGGGTTGGGGCTGCAGAATGAGGCTCCAATTTGTCAACACACTCAAAGCATTGAGGTGATGGAGCAAATCTACCCAACAGTTTTGATTCAACTCTGTGTCTGTCTTGGCAAATATGCTTTTGGCTGCAACATGGCAGAAAGCTCTGGACCTTTGAAGCTGCATGCAGGAACTCACGTGGTACCAGTTTATACTAGTGACAAGAAGAGCTGAGGATAGCTTTGGGGGTGGAAGGAATGCCAAAGATCTCATGGAGCAACAGAAATGCTCTTTACAATGTTGCCCCGACCTATCGGGAGCTCTGGCCCAAGAAAAACAGGCTGCACTTCGGTAGGGGAGATAAGGAGGTCAGTCCTCCTTCCAGAAAACTCAGAGGCGTTGGCCCCACGTCACAAGCTCTGACTGATGGACTTTGCAATGCCAAGGAAGACAAATATGGAAATTAAAACAAAATAAGTTCATATCCTAATTTGAAAGCTCAGAATAGCAGTTGTGGCTCTACCAAATACCTTATAACAACTCTATCTAAGATGGTATCATTCCAGTCTACCTGCAATGTCTCTCTGCTGGAGGTTACCCCTCTGTGGTTCAACTACTAGTTCATAGTCTTCTGTATTGGCCTGAATTCACACCTTGCAGACCTTTAATCAAATAGGTGATCTTCCTAGTTACCTAAAAACAAGGTGTCTTATCTAGGCAGGGAGGCAGAGTGCTTCTGAAACCAGTTCCTTCCCACCTGTCTCAGGGTTGGATGGATCTCCTTTCTGGAGATATCTCTCTCCCTTGCCTGCCTAAGCCCTAAGCAAGACTAGCTTAGGTGCTTGACATTTGGGTGAGCCCAACTGTGATCAGAGAACTGTGGTGCAGGGACATCATTCTTTTCTTCTGTCACCTCTGTTATCATGAAAGTAACTTAAGGCAAAGGGGACAAGTAGATGACTCCAATAACATCATCAAAGCACTTTATGCCGTCCATCTAGATACTAATTAGCCAGTCCTAGGATCTAGTCTGGGATTTGGATCCTTATTAAAACCTCAGGATGTGGGTGGTCTGGTGTGAAAATGGGGCTGAATTCTTGGGCTTTTACCTCTTGTGTCTGTGGTGTTACATCAGTAATGCTGGAGCAGAGCAGGAGTGATGCTGCCCTTGTGTTAGCAGATGAGGGGTTATTTCTAGGATGTTACAATGGAAAGAAAAACTTAGTGGCATTTCTGTACCAAAAGCTGGATGCCGGAGAATAAACCTGGAGCCATTTGTGATTGATGTGTTTGTATCACTTGAGTGCTCAAAGCCCATCACCTCCAAGCAGGTATTACAAGAATCATTAACGGCAAAACCTTAACATTTGGTTCTATCTCCTATAGGCTTTTGAAGAGAAGATACTCAGTTGTTTTCCCTACAAACATCTTTTACTTCATAAGAACTTGGTGCTGAAAGTGTAGAAGAAATCTCCAAGTGGAGTCCTAGAAGTTATCAACAATATTTGATACATTACTTTGGGATTAAATCTTGTTATTATTAAACAGGAAAAACCTTAGCCCCCTAAAACAACCCACAGTTTTCAAAAAGCTCTTCCATTTCTTGCTATTCTTCATAGTTTTGAGACTAACTCTCCCTGTGGGTTCAGATGCTGAGCAGGTGCTGACAAATATCAGGGAGATAGGTTTGTGTAGAACTTGTTGCTTACTGCAGACATCTCTCTGCAGCATGGATAAGGTGAGCAAGGACCCCTCCATCACGAAATGAGTGAGGTTGTCCAGTTGTTAGCAGATACAGGCATTTTCTGACGTCGATGTCGGTTTACCCCATCTAAAGGTCCGATCTGCATCACACTTGAACCATGTTGCTCTCTGTGGTCCAAAGAGCTGCCATTTATGGTGGTTCTTAGTTGCAAGTAGCAGCAATATATGTATTTTGCCTCCAGTTTTGCTGAAAGATTTTAGAAATACATCTATGCTGTTCCCGATCAGTATGACTTTCAAGAGAGCTTTCCCTCTGTCTTCTCTTCTTTTTTTGTTTTTTCATTCTTGAAAATGCATAGCACACTTACAGTCCTCCCTTCCCATCCCTTTTCCCCTGAAAACTTTCTCCAACAAGATCAACCAAAAGAGCAAACCACCATTCAGGCTAGATCAGTGCAGAGCTTTTGACCCCTACAGCTTGGTTTTCCTGTCTTTACCCAGCTATAAATCCAGGAATTTTGAAGATGAGCCCATGGCATTGCACCCCTTCCACTCTCACACCAAAATGATTCCCACTAGGATCTCCCTTAGAGGTTGGCTCTGGGCAGCTGAGCATGGAGGGCAGTGCATGGCTCTGAGCAAGGAGGAGAAAACGCACAGAGCTTCTGCCCTGCGTCTTCCACCCAGTAATTCAGAAGAAAAGCCAATATTGTTCCTCAGCAGGGGCCTGCAGAGAGCCAAACTTATCAGCTTTATTTGCTAGCAAATTACTCATGGCAAGTCCATTTCCGTGCACAAAGAAAGGGAAGAAGAAAAAGAAGGGCTTCCTAAATTCGTGCCTTGGCAGCCTGACAAGTTCATTTGGCTCCCCAGCACAGCGGCAGCTCGTTCCCACATGTTCTGTCTTTTATTTAAAGCAGAGATGCTTTTAGAGCCAGAGTGGAGACCAGGAGGGTGTGGTGACCCTGGCCGCAGATGACCACAGAGCCTGGTGAGGGGCACATCACTGCTCCAGGGAGAGGGCTTTGCCGAGGCCACCACTGTCCTGGTGGCAAATAAAAAATGTTTGCTGCTTGCCACATGGCTAGTTTTGCCAACTGCGTCTTCTTGCTCATGTAGACAACCCTCATATAACGTGATCTTAAAGCCAGGGTTTCCCATTGCTGCAAAATTCCTGCTGCTGGGCCAGACCAACAGAAATCAAAACCACTTATCTCCTAGGGAATAAAGCATGATCACAAAATATAAGTATTTCATGCAGGACCAAGTTCAGTATCCCATGAAGCTCATCCACTAAACTAGACTTGGGAGAAGGTTGTATCTGTATTGTTGTAGTCTCCTGACCATGACCACGTGAGGAGCATTGCTGCTGTTGTTGCTTTCTCCCCATCTTAGTGGCCCCCTGACCTGCTCCTGGGGTTATGGGGAAAGAAGTAGAAACAGGAGTGAAAAGAAACAGCAGAGCACTAAGGTAAGCAGATAAAGGAAACCAAAGCTCAGCCAGAAATTAAAGTCCTGAGGGATCAAGTGCTGTGGACATCTCATGCTCTAAAGCTCATTTTAGTTCAATGCCAAAGCAAGGAAGATGTCTCCAAGGAGTCTGAAGCTTTGCAGGAGCTTGGTCAGAGACTTCAGCTTTGCTCTCCTGGCTCAGCAGTGCTCCTGGTGGGGTGACTCTTGTGGGCAATCCCAAAACCTCACAGTTTCTCTGCAGCCATCCATTCTGCAATGTCTGTGCCAGCTCTGGCATTTCTTTGAGCATAAAGCCCCCAATACAGCTTCAGCTTTAAACCCTGTACAACAAGTCTTACACAAATGAGACTGTCATTGATATGTCTGTGTTTTCTGAGGATATTTGTGGCTTCCTGTTCTTGTGCCAGGACTGGCTTTTAGCTAAAATTGTCCTTTCCCCTTCTTGTAATTTCTGAGGTGTTTTTATAGAGAGCAATCACTTTCCTTCCTGGCCTTGGAATTGATCAAAATCCTACAACCCCCTTTTTTTCCCATCATAAAACAAGCTCTGCAGCCCTCTCTGGGTGGTTGCAGCCATTTCTGCACCTGCTCCAGCTTATTTTCTTCTTGCTAAGAGCAGAATTGCACATTGCACTGCAGGTGAAAGGGATTTGTGCAGTTCATTAATGAGCAGGAATAGATTTTGTGACCACCAGCGTTTACAGAGACTTGGTTTGATGCTCCAGGAGATGTTTTCCCTTGGTGGGAGTAAGAATAGCAGAGACCAGATTTTGAAATCTTTCAGCCTCTTCACAGACGTCTCCCAGCTGGGCTCAGTGAGCAAGGGTTTTACTTGGAGCTGACATACACTATTTGGGGTGTTATCAGATAATATGCATTCAGCTTTGCTAAGTGATTCATTGTACTATATATTTTGTTAGCAAGGAGGAAGGGGCGGGGGAGAAAACCAGCGTTATTGTAGGACTTCTCAGGGCTGATCTGTAATCATGTTATTATAAAAAGCAAAGTGTAAGTCCACTGTTTGGATTCTCTTTCTCATAAACACTGAATAATTTAAGTCTTCTCCCATTTATGCCTTGTATCTGTCTGATCTATGAGTCTGAGGCTTCCCTGGATAGCTGTAACGCAGCAATGAAAAGTCCAGCACAAGCCAACCAAAGGGCACATTTGCATATAGATTGAAACATGAATCATTGCGAGCCATTCATTAGTTGCAGTGCTCAAGACATTTGGCATTTTAACAGCTCTCTGCATCAAATCCTTTCCATCAAATTTATGGGACAATTAAAGTGCTGGGGTAGCTGCGTGCAGAAAATGAAGCTGCGGGCTAGGGAGATGTTCTTGCAGTGCTATGGCTGCAGAATATAAATTGTGTGATGTCAAATAAAGGCAGAGCGAGCAATCTCAGCCCTGGTGTGGAGATGCTCTGCCTCGTAGGTAGCCTGTCTGAAACACGCTCATTCCTGCATTTTGATACCTTAGACAAGCACTCAGGATCTATCTTCCTCAAAGTATATGCACTGAAAGCTTAATCTCTTTGATCTCAAGATAAGGAAGGCTTGGCGTGAGAGGAGTTGTATGTGTGGGTGAGTTTATTTTCACTTTTTAAGAGGCAGTAGCAAAATACACAGCTAATGGGACATTCATTGGAGGGTATAGGAAACTTCAAAGGACTCAATAACAGAATTTACCTTGAATTAATCTTGGAACCTTAGGTTTCCCCAGCGAAAATCTACATCCTCGAGGACAGGTCTTGCACAGCAGCTCACGTATCATCTTGTCTTCTTGGTGGTAACTCCTCTGAGTCTGTCAGAGCCCTTAAAGATAGGATTTAACTTGCAGGGAGACCTGAAGTCTGGAGCAAGAAGAGAGAAATTCAGCCCCTCAAACTACCTCTTTCTCTTACACCCTCCAGCTCATCATCACCTCAAGTTGTGCCAGAGGAGCTTTAGATAGTGCATTAGAAAAAATTTCTTCACCAAAAGGGTTATCAAGTACTGGACAGGCTGCCCAGGGAAGTGGTTGAGTCACCATCCCTGGAGGTATTTAAAAGCTGTGTAGAGGTGCTGCTCAGGGACATGATTTTGGTGTGGTGTTAGGTTAACAGTTGGACTCGATGATCCTAAAGGTCTTTCCCAACCTAGATGATTCTATGATTCTGTGATTCTATAACCTGACTCTGAAGAAAGTCACACTGTTTGTATATGCTTACTGTAAAGAAAAAGCCTGTAATTAATATTCAACCTCATGTGGTCATTGTGCACCAGCCGGTGGAGCTGGGGGTTGCTGGCCTTTCTAGCAACCCCTTTGCAAGAGTGAGGTTTGGGGAGGAAGGTCAGAAATCCTTCATTCCCACCCACACCCATCCCACCCATCATCTTATCCTGCTGCTAGGGATCAACACCAGGGTTGATTTCCCTTGGTCCTCACTCCAGCCATTGAGCCTCTGAATACTGTTTGTAATGGAAGGAAGTATCTCCATTTCCTCTGCAAACAGAGCAGAGGAAAGGATCTCCCGTCCCATCCCCACACACCCACCTCCCTCTGTCTGTCCTCCACTCCCTCCCAGATCTGTGATACAGCTGTTGGCTGGACCACATTGTCCACAATTTCACTAAAATCATATACCTTACAAGTACTTTAAAAAACCTTGAACGTAATTTAATATTTCTTATGTATTGCTGTTATTTTTGCTCAGAGCAGTTCTCAGATGGGATATAGGAAGTGACAATTGGAGGGATTTGGGTAAAAGGTAGACATTTAAGCCAACACGGCTGCAGTAAGAAATGTTTGTGATATGACATCCTTCATGGAGTGTGGGACCATGCTTTAATCTGCTCCTTGTACGAAGGGCTGAGCAGCAGGCAGGCGGCTCTCCCTGTTCGAGGCAACCTTCCTCTTCATCAAATTCCTCTTGCAAAATTGGAAAATTTTCAACAGCAAGGCATTAAAAAGGAAGCCTTCAACATTTCATGGATTTGGGGTCACATTTCACGTCTGTGGAATGACATTGATGTGCACTAGTGAAAAATTCAGCCTTTATGACATAAAATTCATTCCTTTTCCAAGCCACAGCATCATTTGCTAACACAGTGTAGATTTGACAGCTGTTTTATGAAAGAAAAAAACCCTAGCTCTGGTTTCTGCAATCCTATTCAAGAAGTTGTGCATGGCTCCTGGGGCCCAGGGGAAGGAAAGTAATAACAGATCTTTTCAATAGCACAAATTGAAAAACAGCATTTCTTTCTCAGGAGAAAGTTGATCTGGGAGTACAGATAATATCTACTGAGAAGTCATTGCCTGGTCAATAAATAAAATAATTTTATTGGAATTAAAAGCTGACTTTGAAGATAGAATTCCAATGAGAACGTCAAAACAATATGCTTCATGTCAGACTTTAGCCAAACTCAAGTGTTTTCATGAAAAGCTTTGTTTATATATTTTTCCTGTTGCATTTTAGGTTTTGGTGAAATGGCATTCTGTAAGGAAGATTTCCAGTAAGAGTTTTGGAGGAGTAAATCGATTTTTAGTTGTTTTATAAATGTAACCAAAACAGAAGGAGGATTTGGATGTTTGCTAGAATACACATAAGGAGACTATTCTGAAAAAAAAAATCTGTTTAAAAGCAGAGAAATTCAGTACAGTGAGTGACATAGCCTGAGATACACTGGTAAGCCAGCTGGCACTTCAGATACCTCTACTGGGGCTTTCAACAGTGGGGAAATGAGGTTTATATAAAGAAGTGTGGACTGGGATCTGGGAATTTGTATGCTACTGCTTTTGCATTTCCATTTTGCCACTCCTGGGTGTATTTACAGATATTGCTCCAGTGGTCTGGCTCATGCAGGGGTTGCGCATTAGACTGTTGCAATATAAGGGAATTGCCTTTCTGTTGACCACGAGAAGGTGATATGGTAGATCAGTCCTCTCCTCCTTCCCAAATCACCCTTGCTGCTATCTGCACAAGGGAGGTGGCACTGGTGGAGGAATGCAGCTGCTTTCTTGCACTGGGGAAAGGTCAATCTTAAAAGTTTACAAGGATTTAATTCTCCATTAGGCAATTTTGTGAAAGGAGAAAACTTCACCAGTGACAAATTATGAGGACTTCTGTTCCTGAACAGAAATTATTATAAAATTCTGAACAGAGCTACAGTGTGCTGAAGTTGGGAACATATATAAAACAGCCATATTTGTTCAGACCCAGGTCTGTCCCATCTCATATTCTGTGTCCAAACTGACTGTTGGCGACTACCAAGGTATGAGTAAGCATACAGTGTAATTTCCTCACCATATTTTCCTATCCTTCAGCTAATTTCCTGGCCTCCACCTGTGAACTTTCAGCTTAGGGATTTCCCGAGCCTGATGTGATTTATTTGGCTAGTAGTCCCTAATGCATCTCCCTTCCAAGCACTTGTCCAAGCTTCCTTACTTAGCCAGTTGTCCTATCCACCTCCATTGCTTTTTGCTGAACCTAGTCCCTGCTGACTTTGGTTGATGTCCCCTTATTGTTGGACTGGAAGAGTATTTTAGACAAGTATCTCTACAGACTTGTCCACTCTGCTCTCGGCATCCACATGGGCCACTGATGAAGACAGGATGCTACCCTAGATGGTACTTCGGTGTGCCTTAATCTTGCATACCCATGTTCATGTCCTGCCAGAGGCAATTCCACTTACATCCTGATAGTATTGCTCCCTCCCAACTCTTCTACCAAGAAGCAGATGCCCTCCATCCTTTCCCCAGAGTCACTTTAGCAGAACCCAGGAGAAAAAGAGGTAGGCTTATTTTGCATGCTGAAGAAGAACGAACCAAATACTGTTTGTTTTTAGACTGGGAAAAATGCCTATCTGGGACTGAGCCTCGCCAATGATTTGCACACCACAACTCGGAAGCCTTTTGTGCAGCCAATGTGAATGCAATGTGAGCAATTTATGTGCATCTCCTGCCACCCAGCCAGACGTTTTATTGCCAGCACCATTGCTGGCAAATGACTCTTAAGGTCACACACTGCATTTTCATGATCTGCAAATCACTTTGTAAAGGTATTTTACTGCCCCTTAACCCCATAAAATTTCTAGATTTGGTGTGAGACAGACAGGCAGCCCTTTCCCATTAAGTAGATGCTTGAAGTTAAACAGCATTTGCATCCAGCAAAATGCAATGGAGGCATTAGCCATATTTCCATGCTGAAACTCTGTCAGCACATCCCTTACAGAAACATAGGCATAATTAATATATCTATGTGATAACGCTCTTGCAGTCTCAAAATTAAGGCTATATGGCAATTACTGAGTTTCTCAAAACAAGTATAAAATTGATGAGCATTCTATGCATTAATTAATTTCTGTTCACGTGATTTGGATTTTCACATGAGCACCAACCAGCTGCCTGTTGCTGGACCAGGTTCTCTGCCATGCTAGGCACCTTGTAAACCCACAACAAAACCAAAAGTTTGGTTCCAGGAGTAACATTTAACAAAACCCATTTGTAATGGAACCCTTTTCAGTGTAAAGTGGATTAAAATGTGAGAAAAAAACCTTTTGGAGGCCACATCGCTCTGTGCAGCGTATGCAAAATGGACTGTCCATGTAATAAAACACCCATGAGGAAAATAAGAAGTTTCAAGAATACAGGAATTAGTTGCTATGCCAAAATCATACAGAGATTATTTCTTTTATGGTTTTATTATTCTAGCTACTAGAGTTCAGGACGTCCATATGAAAGTCTAATCCCACTGGCAATTTTACCAGCCACCATTCTTTGATAATTTCATGTAAGAAATAGGTCCAACTTGCTTTTTTTAAGCTGTGGCTATAGCTTTGTTTGCAATGGCTGGTGATTTTTTGGTGGGACATGGGTTTTGAAGTGGGTTTCTGGGTTTGTGTGTGCAAAAAGGACTGATGTTCAGGGTGTGCCTTCTGATCGCTTTCTGAAAGCCAGGTCTCTTCAATATGTGTCCAACAAGCTATAAACCATTAGCCATCCCAAGCTCATAGTTTGAAGGCATCCACAGTGCTCATCTGTACATTTCCTGATCCAACAAGGCAACTGTCTTGGCTGGGTCTGCCAACTACAACTGTGATTTGAACAGTGATGATTATCCCTATCTCTATCATCTTGTGCCAACCTAAAACCTCCACTCTTTCTCTGTTTGCAACATCTAGGTTAGGGTTTATCTAGCTGGACTTGCTGACTGGTTCCCTGAGACCCTTAATTAACCTGGTTGTTCTCTGGGGTCCCTACCCCAGAGCCTTATGGAATGTCACACCTCCCACAGCCCAGCTGTGATGGTGTGAAATTTGGGATTAAAATGCACACTCTGTCATTCCTCATTCTTCTTAGGATACTATTAGCATGAAAGTTGAATCAAAATGCATGGAGAAATCATCAGAAACAAACCACCTGATGCACTTGGTAATTCCAGAGAGTTACAGCAGATGGGGCTGGTATTGTGCTGCCGGGAGCACACGGTGCAGCTCTGCGGCTGGTCCACCTCCTCCTTTGGATAGACCCACCACCAAGTAATTTAGGAAATTTTCCAAACACGATAGGCAGAGAGGCTTGAAGAATCCAGACAAGTGTCTGCAAGTACCAACCAGCTATGGGTTTCCATGTCAAGGGTGGTCTTGCATGGAGCCAACCCTGGAGTCTCCACACCCGTGAAGCAAGCAATGAAATACGGATTATTTTGCTGATTTTATTAAATACTAGTAGGATTCTTTTTGTTATCTGTTTCCTGATGACACAGAAGTCCGGATGCTTCATGTTCTCAGGATTTTTTTGACATCTGGGAGTATCATTTCTCCTTTTGGAGAGACGCTACTTGTATCACAGCATCTCTGCATCCTTGTGGCTAGCACCTGAGGAACAAAACCCAGTATCAAGATGTTTTGGATTGCATCACAAGCATTGCCATCATGATTTTGTTTGTTTGTTTGTTTGTTTTCCATTATGCTTTCTCCTGCCACTCATTCCTATCAGGATTTGGCTTTTCAAATGCACCCCTGGAGCAGTCCCTTAAGCCGTCATATCACAAACTCCCTCAAGACGCTATTGACTGACCTTCCAACCAGCCTTCCTCCAGACCCCCTCACTCTCCTCAGTAACCAAGACAACCCTCAGTGAATAAGCAAAGGCCGTGTGTAAAAAGAGCAGCGCTGCTCAGATCTGGCGTGGCAGTGAAGGAAAAACAGCATTACTCCTGTTTCATTCAATATTTCCAAAGATGAGACAGGATATCTTAAATGATAGGGCTTGTCTAGACATGTCAGTGCCACTTTGGCTAATGTAGACCCTTAGCACAGACACGTTTCCACTGGGAAAACTGCATTTATACCAGTATAGGTTACTCCTATATGGGAAAAGAATACATTTTAACTAGGATTAAACACTTCTCTGCACTATGTCAACATTTCTTTTTATGCAGGAATAGATGCGCAGATTACAATAGTCCCACAGCTATTTGGTACATGGGAACTAATTGCAGACTAGATCTCAGTGAGGTTACAAAAAGGCAAGGAGGAGGGAAAGAGGAGCCTGAAGTAAAAAAATCAAGGAGAAAGGATCTTCCCAGAGTACAAAAGGTGAAGCTGACTCCACCAGCTGAAACTCTGAAAGATAATTTGACGGTTTGCATATGAAAAATAAAAGAGATTTTTATCACAGATGGTGGAAAAATCCTGTTTTATTTCCCTAGGAATAAAATCAGGTAAAACAATTGAATTCATGTGCTTTCTTTTAGGTTTCTTTGAACAGTCTTTCTGAGCCAGGATGAAAAACATCCCTTCCAATTTACATTTCTGTGTATGATTCTTTTTATTGTTATTTTTGTCCTTCATCAGTACTGTACATTAGAATTCAAACTGTGTCCTTTTTGTAAATCACTGCGATCTTGAAAAGGCTGTATGCCTCAGAGGCAGAAAAATGTTGGGTGGAAATACCTGATTACTTCCGTCTGTTGCATAGCTCTGTAGCTCTCGTGCTCATCATCTGGGACTTTTCTTTCATGAATCAAATCAAACAGCTCTCTGCCTTCACCCGGGGAATAAAGCTCACCCATGAGTGAGGCAGAGCCTCCGTCAGCGCTGCTCGGTGATGCCGCAGCAGATACCTGCACAGGCAGCAGCTTTGTTCCCCCGGCCACCCTGCCAGCTGCACGTTCCTGCTGCTCTCCCTGCTCCTTCACTGGAGCTTTGCAGATTGCCTGATGAGCCAGTTCAGGGGCTAAAACAGCAAAACACTTTGCAAAAACAGGTGAAAATGTTGCTTCTGGGTTAAAGTCCCTGAGCTGGTTCACTGTGGAATCAAATCAAAGGATGGGAGCACGCACCTTAGCTGTATTGTCCAGCCATAGGGACCTGCTAGAACCATCATCCCTCCAAAATTGTGCTCAGAGAAGGAGATGGCATTCTCTTAATCCCATCTTCCCAAAGCTTGACATACAGAACAGTAGGCATTTAAAGGAAGATGTCCAAAATCTTTGCTTCTGGATGGCTAAGGGCAAGTGGCTTCCATCATGCCTCCTATTGCAAACTAGAGAGCAGTTAGTTGCACCCTCGATTATCTGGAGGACAGGGGTGACTGTTGTTGGCAGATTTAGAGTGTATCTGAGGGCTCCCAGTGCGGTACCAGTGCAACCTTTCTACTCCTAGCACCTGAAGGAATGCACCTTGGTCTCACAGTACTAAATTGCATGCTCCCATCCTAAAGCGTTCCCCCTCTGATTCCTCCTAGTCTTATTTTTCCCATCTCCGGTTTTCCGGATTTGTACATCTTACGATTGCTCTGTCATCTTCCTTTGGATTTCTTCTATTTGCATTTAGGACAGGACCCAGCCATAGGGCTAAAAGTCTGAGTCTTCATTTCCTGTTCTACTTCTGCGTCTTAGCAGATTTTTTCAATCACATCCCAAGCGGTGGCCACCAGCTTTTTGTGTGAGACCTCATACGCAGTGTTCTGGCACGGCTTTTGGGTGGGTGACGCCCGGGGCCAGCCTAATCTGCTTGTAACGTCAACGGATTGCTGGATTCTCCGCTTCGTCCGCAATGGTAATGCTGTACGAGTCACAGATTAAGTCTTCTATCTCCGTATTTGTCTGCATGCTTAAAACCCACTCCTGAGCCGAGACGTCCCAAACAGTCAACAACAAGCTCCTTGCCAAAAGCCAGGGACGAGGTCAGACATCGCTGGGAGCTGAGCCTGGATTGGCACCATACTGGACTGCGCCCCTGAAAACCTGATTAAATCCATCATTTTTGCTCCCGGATTCTTTGGCGATCGCTCAGCACCAAATGGGAAAATGTTGGGATGGGTGCCACGTTTGTGAGTTGTTTTTTCCCTCCCGTCAGTATCAAAGTTACACGATGCGCGAGCGGTGCATTGATTACTGAATTATTTAACGATTCTTCTTGCATCTCTGCCTTTGCTTCAGAAAGCCTTTGTGTGTAGCACATTACCTTGGCTGAAAGCTGGTGCCTGACATACTACAAGAAATTGGGAATAGAATCTTATTTCTTTATGAAACAGGAAAATTATTCGGGTTACCGACTACCAGCCTGTGTGTTTCTTGCACTACGGTTTGTTGTTACGCAGAAACTCGAGCTTTTTCTTCCTTTCTCACCTTTTCTTGATGCCAGTGGCAACTGCGCAGCTAAAGATGAGTGCAAAGAATAGAAATGAGCAATCCTAATTCTCCTCTGGGTTGCACAGCTGTGGATCGAGGAGAAGCTCCGTTAAAATGAGCAGGGCACACCTATGTAATCAAGAGCTGAGCTGAATCAGATAGGTGATATCTAGAGGTGATATATGTTTTTAGTAGCGCACATACATTATGCTGCCCAAGGGATTCAGGTAGCTGCACCGGCATAATATGGTGCGATGCAACAATACATTTAGATTTCAGTCTGTTCCCCAAATGATATTGAAATTTGGAGCTGGGAGGGGCAGAATGCCCATGTTTGCACTTGTGTCTGTGTGCACTAAGGATTTTCTGCCTCAAAGACAAGCAGTAAGGAAGTAAAGGACTCAGCTTGGACTGT
Source organism: Aramus guarauna (assembly GCA_013400195.1). NCBI lineage: Eukaryota > Metazoa > Chordata > Aves > Gruiformes > Aramidae > Aramus > Aramus guarauna. The sequence goes on along the minus strand of VXBL01006187.1, from coordinate 394,724 downwards.
GCCTGTTTAAAAAAAAAAACAAAACCACCACCAACAACAACAAAAAACCACCAACCCCCCCTCCCCCCAGCATAAAGAGTTTGTTTTTCATCAGTTGTCAGAGGTACGGCCCACAAATCACATTCGGCCCCCATGGTGCATTGACACCCATTCTGCAGGGTATCATCTTTCCTATTTTAGAAAAGTAAATTTAGTGCTGCAGGGAGTAATCGGTGGAGCACTGCTGACCAGAGTCCACAGACAGCCTCTGATAACCAGTGATTTTCCATATCCTTCAGCAATTTACCTGAATGTCAGCCCTTAGGGCCCCCCACACTAGGGGTAGGAGCTACGTTAGCTAGTTTTGGACACCTGTATTGTAGATTTCCACCTCCAAACTGTCCTCTTCGCACACCCCTTTAGGTCAGTATCATCTGACCTAGTTTAAATACCTGCTTTATGCAGAGGTGACTGTAGAAGTCTCTTCTCTTTCTTTCCTTCCCTTGAATGTAGAATAGAATAGAATAGAATAGAATAGAATAGAATAGAATAGAATAGAATAGAATAGAATAGAATAGAATAGAATAGAATGAATAGAGTATTTCAGTTGGAAGGGACCTACAATGATCATCTAGCAAAGGTATGGACATCTTACTCAGAGGTGGACACATGCACCGGGTTACTTGAGTCCTACCTGACCTGTTCCATTGAGTAACTGAGTTTTTCAGTGATAGCTGCAAAACGACTGGTTCGAGAACACTTCCTCAACCCTGGCAGTGTCTGAAAAACAGGCTGGGGCAAAGAAACCCAAGATTTCATTAAATTAGGTGGTTCACCTGCTGTGACGGTGCTTCCTGCTGGTGGCATTTCCCTTTTTTTCCTTCAGCAGCGAGGTCGACACCACCACGGTAGCACTTAAAGGGAGCTCAGGTCTCAGCAGCAGAATAAACCTATTGCCTGGGTCACATCAGTTCCTTAGGATAAGCATTTACCTCTCACTATGCTCATGCACAACATGTGCCACAGCAGGACCTGGATCTCAGCTGTGCCTGCTGTTGCAGAGGTATAATACATCATCAGATGAGGGCCCAGCATGGCTCTTGGGGCTCGTACTTCTATCTCTGCAGTGCAGAGTCTAATGTTACTCTGGGGAGCTGTAATCTAAACCGGATGGCATTGCTGACGGGCTGCCAGCCAGGTTTGTTTTCCTCCATCGTGTCCCTCCCCTTGTTGTCCTAAGTGTGTTTATTTGTTTCCCACATAAGGTATAGCACGTTCCTTTAGAAAAAGCACGCTGATAGGAGGTTTCGTGCTGTTGCTCTGCCCCTTGATGCATACAGAAGGGAGGCTGGTTTCCAAGCTGGGTCATCCCTTCAGAGGGATGGGATTTCCCGTTTCCAGGAGGCTGCATGCTCGGGCCGTTCAGACAGCACTGCAAACAGCAAGTGCCTCTGGCTGACACACGTGACTCTGTCTAACGAGTCCCATTCCTGCTAGCAGAGGAGAAATGCAAAAAATATGTGATTGAAATGTGTGAAATTACAGACCTTCAGCAGCCCCAGCATTGGGGTGAAAATAAGCACACTCATGTGATAGGACTGCAGAGACAGGATTCAGCCCTCTGGGCTTCCACCTCAGCTCCAGGGGTAACCTAGTACGAATCACTCCTCTGCTCCTTAGTTTACTCTTTGGCAGCACACAGAGATACAGACCCTCAAAAATATGGTACAGGGTGTAGCTGAGCAATGATTGTAATGTCTGCTCCGGTGCAAAGTGAGGTAAATACATTGGCAGGTCTTTCTCAGGTCTGCTGCTCCCACACTGCTCCAGTTGCCATGGTATGGCAGTGAGGAAAGGTGTGCTAATGAGCAAAGAGCATCTGTAGGACGCAGCGCAAATCCAAAGAGCCCATCCTATGCGTCCCTTTATATACATGTATTCAGTCCTTCCTTCCACGTGCATCCTCTCATTGATTATTAGCTTTGATTGGACATCTGTCTTACTAGAGCAAAAATACGGTCATTTACAGCACTGTGTGTTCAGATCGGGCTGTAGGTGGATATCAGATTGCTACATTTGATGGGCATCTCCTTCTCCTTACATTACTATTGCATCTCATGTACATTTTTGCTTGCTCCTTTGGTGGACAATAAAGATCCATCTTATTAATCTCTAACCTGCCTTCTTATCCATGAGACTTGAACTATTCCTTAAATCGCCTGCACAGCTACCAGAATTAGACATCTTATTGTTTCAGGTGTTTATAACATGGCTTAAGCCTACAAAGTTATTAATCCATTATCTGTGAGGATTGCCTCACTCTTGTCATTGCTGTTCACTGATGAGCAGAAGTAGCTCAGTATGAGTTTGATGTAGCCGTCATCTATGGTTGTCCTTGGTGACTGTGTCCTATCAAGCGGAACTATAAAGCCTTTTTCTTCTAGATAACTTCCCACCAAGAATATGTCCTCTGCATAATGGACAAATGGATTCAAAACCCCGTGGAATCAAGGCATCGGTAGAGTTTGGCATGAAAACAGCGATAAATGAGAATGGCATGGAAAGCTGAGCAGCTGCACCACTATCTAGTCATGCGCTGCTATGGTATGTACAAATGAGGCCGAGTTAGATTCAAAATTTCCATGGAAGACACTGGGGCCCAGCTAGACTAGCTTTAAATTCTCTAAAAGAGCAGAAAAACCTTTCCTAGATGAAAATGAGAAATCTCAAGTGTATCTAAGATAGGACAGAAAAAAGCAAATCTAGGGTGACTGTAAAATGTTGTGTGCTCTTCTGGTTCGGCCAGCAGCCCTGATTAGTCCTTACAAGAACAGTTCTCCCTACCTAGAAGGAGAGATTGCAGGAGTGGGTCTGTAGAGCAGTCAGCGCGACCTCGTTATCTCCATGGTCCTCATGTTCAGCACATTTTCATCCACAGCCCAGGCGCTCCTCTCACCTGTAGGCACAGAGGCTGTGCTGCTCTGCACACCTTCCACTCAATTATTTAAAATTCAGTTGCTATGGATCTACTCAAGGCGATCAGTTTAAAGAAAATGCAGATGGCCTCTGGTTTTGAGTTCCCACCGCGCTTTGGTTAATTTGGTATGTAAAGGTATTAGGTTAATTAAATGCCATGTGTTGCATGGGGACTGACTGCATTTGTGGATTAATAAGCACCTGAGTGTGTTCTGTGCTGAAAGTCCTCAAGCTGGCAGATGGTTATTTCACTAAGAAAGGAAGGTAGTGGAGAGAAGTCACGGGGAAATGAAGAGGTTTCCTGCTAATCCTGCAGCTATTTTTCCAGAACGGGTGGTTGCAGTGTCCTTCGGGTCTCCAACCAAGTATCACCTCTTACTGGAGAGCATGGAAGAATTTAAGTGAAGAGAAGTAAAGTTGTTCAGTTTGCCTTGAGACTCTTGCAGTGTTGGTCCTATGGAATGAACACGCTAGCTGGCCAGTGGAGGACCACGGCTGGTGCGTGGAAATTTTTCTGCTAGGAAAAGATCTTTACCAAGAGTCATATTGTGAATCAGGTCAGAGTGTGTCCTGCAAAGAGCAAGCACGGTCACGCCGGAGGTCTAAAGCAAACCGGCCACAGCTATTTGGGATTCATGGTGGAATACATGTAGAAAGCAGAGAGAGGGACAAATACCACTGCAAGATTTTGGAGATGTTGAAGAGGAAGAAAGTTGTTTTCATGCAGCCATGCGCTGAGGTGGTGGAAGATCAGGAGAGAGACCAGGGCAAATGGACACTACTCCGCAATGTCAACCAGGCCCTGAAGCCCACGACCATTTTAGCGGTAAGACAGGGGGTCCTAAGCCCTGAGCGTGACTGGAAGCTTTCAGGTTACTTTGAAATCGGTCTTGCTGTTTGACGGGATCCTCATATCATTTGTGCCAGCTTCTCTCACCTTCCTCCTGAGTCTTTGTTCCCCTCCAAGCACCGCAGCTCCCCTGTGGTGCATCCTTCTCGCTCTTTGCATTCGGAAGTTCCTTCTAAAGATCCTCTTCATGAATTGTGTTAATCTGTGCGTGCACCCACCGTGGTGTTTCCTCCTCTTGCATCACCATTTGGTTGTCACTGCCCATAGCTTGTGGAGTCCTGAGGGTCTTCCCCAGAGCATTTGGAAGGTCACTAGCACCCAGTGGCTGCATTGAGGAGGAAGAGTTGAACCATGTTGATACTGTACAGTGACTGGTGGTATTTTCACTTCTCCAGTACTTGGTCATGTGTGTTGGAAAATAAACTGCATCAGTCTAGGCATGAGGCAGGTGATGCAATTTATAAGCCCAAGCTGGTGAATGCATGAATTGCCCCCATTTGCCCTGAAATTCCCAATATATCTGCTGCTTTTTGGGCTGATGTGAAGGTGATTTCATCAGCGGAAGGAGTATAACTGACTTCCACCAGTCTTATATCAAATTGATTAAAGTCAGGGAAAGAAATAGGTTGGCACTCTTAATAAGTGATTTTTTTTTAACCCTCCAGACCTTTCTGAGCTTACCAGCTTAGCCCATCCCATAAGACTTGCTTTTTTCACCAGTATTAAGAACTGCACTCTAATGTGTTTAGAAAGAGCATTTTGATGGGATGAGCACTCTGTGCATTAGGCTGGCAAAGCACAGGAGTTGTCAGCGGTAGTAGAGCATCAATTCACCTTGGGGAGAGCAGACCACCTTTTTATCTCAGCTGTGTGGTAACAGAACATATGAAGGAGGCTGCTTTTACAGCTATTCAAAATTAGAGATTTAAAAAAAAAAACCAACAGCATTACAATTCTTGTTTCCTTAATAGAGAGCACCTTTTACTCAGCTGCTGAGGTGTCAGAAGGGCTTTCTGCTGAGCAGGGACTGAGCAACCTGGCGCTTCTCTTGCTGATACCTTGATCAAGTTACCCATGCTATGCATGAATTTGCCCAGCTATGCAGCGAGGATAACAGTGCTGAACACTCTGAGATGCTTTGAGCGTCTTGGATCAAAGGAGATAAGAAATGAATATTAATATATGTGGATTTATAATGTATCTGTGCATGACTTACTGCATTCATTAGTTGGTGGGTTTTTTTTCCTTTTTAACTGAGTTATGAGAAGTGACGGTAAGGCAGTTAATGAGAAAAAGATCTGAATATTATATTTTTATGAGATGGGTAAAGATACTCATAACAGTGCTGTTGCATGCCCTCTGAGGAAAAGAAAACCCAAAATAAGGGCTGGATCCTCAGCTCCATGTAAGCAGGATGATTTTGTTGATATCCTAGGTGACACCTAGCAAGCAGGTGCCAAGGGTGGAGTCTACCATAAAATGGCTGGGGACTCCTTGTGTGTAGTATTTCTCCGTGCGTGGGTCCCCAGGTATTGCCTTACATCCCTGTAGCACTCACAGGTTAGTATCTCTCAGAAGTCCTGGTGAGCAGTGAGTTGGATGGTGAACATTTCACTGTGTTTTATATTGCTAGATGCCTCCAGTTCCCACTGCCCAGAGTGGAGCTGAAGGTTGTTCAGGAGCCCATTGGGTCAAACAAAATCTATAAATACTCTGCCCACAGAAATGGTCGATAGTGGATGGTTAGGAAAGGGGTTATATCAGAGCACATGCAAAGTGATCCCTCCTATTTTTCACTTTCCCTTCTCCCAGCAGTTTTTCAGGACTTCAAAAGGGAGATATTGCATTTGCATTGTGCTTAATAGGTACAAGTGAGCTGACCCCCAGGAATGTGACATTAGGTGGGTCCACCGGTTCACAACATTAAACTCAGCTGCATGAACATGTACGTTTGCTTGCTTGATGCAAACATGCCTGACAATAATTTAACTACATAGGTCCCAATTTTAGCACCTCTTCACATTGAGAATAGGGGTGGGAAACAATTCTGCTTTGTTTCAAGCAGTGTGGGTCCTGCTTGGGAATGTAGTTTGGGGTTAATTGGGGGGTTGCTTTTGTATTGAGGAAAACAGCTCCTTTAAAAGCCTTTTTGCATTCAAGTAATTTAATATCCACAGAACTGATGAGCAGATAGTCCCTGCCCAGCAGGACTGACAGAGGTCTGTAGGATCACCAGTGACATGGAATGAGTGGATAGGGGTCAACTGCTTGCTGTGTCTTCCGAAACAAAAACACAGAGGTCTCAAATAAAAGAGGTGAAACATTTGAAACATGCAAAAGGACAGAGCTTTTCAAGCTATTTGTAGATAAACTCTTCCTTTGACATTATGGATGCTAAAACTTTGCCCAGCTTCAGTAGATAAAATCCACTGAGAAGTATTAAATGCAAAGACCGCTCTTACAAATCACTGTATCTGGGAGACTTCCTGAAGAAGTATATATATATATATATATATGGTATGTTCTTAACCCTTCTTTATCATCCCTTTTTCACCAGTCCCTAAAGTAGGGGAATGTATCTTTGATAGTGCTTATCTACAAGAAAAAAATGTGCCACAAGCCTCCAGACAAGGCTTTCCAGAGCTTAAAACCATCTCCTAAGCATGACTTTCTAGCATAGAGGGAAACATCTACCTGGGTGGGTTTTTCTGCCTGCATCACTACTCTGTAATCTGTTTGCTGCTGGATGCAGTCTGTGACCAACAACCACTCACAAGCTCATGAAACCGAGAGATAGTGCAGTGGGTGTATGCAGTGTGGAGCATGCCCTGCTGCTGTTACCTTGCAAGGGGTTTCCTGAGCACCTGTAAAAAAAGGCATGGCTTGTGGTTTGCCAAGGAAGTCATTTGACTTGTACCCATGATTTGAGTCCAAAACATCAGCAACTTGTATCCCAAGGGATGCTGAACCTTCTGCAGCCCTGAGTGTAACTGTCTTCTCTTTGGTTCCAGGGGGATTATGTGTGGATGGACCTCAAAACCGGACGGGAATTCGATGTCCCTATTGGAGCGGTGGTTAAACTGTGTGACTCTGGACAGATCCAGGTTGTGGATGATGAAGGCAATGTACGTACAAAGGATTGTGATGACCCTTCTTCAGCTCTATGGCCTGGCTAGGCCAGGAGTTATAGGGTCATGATGACTGAGTTTGTCATGGGCTTCTGATACGTCCTTGGGAATCAGTTGTGCCATAGTTTTCTATTTCTAAAGACAAGATAATGTTCTGTCCCTACTTTTGTGGCTGTACTGGGAGTGAAAGGTTGAGAAGCTTCTTGACTACAATGATAACAGAAGCCTCCAAAGTACATTTAGATAGTGCTTTGAGCAAACCCACCTCGACTTGCTGTTCCTCTGCTGTTATCCAGTCCTTCTTGACCTCCTACCAATACAGGATTGTCCAAAAACCGGTTCTCTTTCAATGTCCATACTCTATCAGGCAATGCTCACTTGCAGCCCAGAAAGCCAAATGCATCCTGGCTTCATCAAAAGCAGTGTGACCAGCAGGTCAAGGGAGGGGATTCTGCCCCTCTACTCTGCTTTGGTGAGATCCCCCTGCAGTGCTGTGTCCAGCTCTGGGGTCTCCAGGACAAGAAGGACATGGAGCTGTTGGAGTGACTGCAGAGGAGGCTACAGAGATGATGTGAGGGCTGGAGCACCTCTGCTATGGAGACAGGCTGAGAGAGTTGGGGTTGTTCAGCCTGGAGAAGAGAAGACTCTGGGGACACCTTAGAGCCTCTTCCAGTCCCTGCAGGGGCTCCAGAAAAGCTGGAGAGGGGCTGGTGACAAGGGCAGGGAGGGACAGGCCAAGGGGAATGGCCTGAAGCTGCAGGAGGGGAGATGGAGATGAGATGTGAGGCAGCAATTCTTCCCTGTGAGGGTGCTGAGGCCCTGGCACAGGTTGCCCCGAGAAGCTGTGGCTGCCCCTGGCTCCCTGGCAGTGTTGAAGGCCAGGTTGGATGGGTCTTTGGGCAACCTGGGCTAGTGGAGGGTGTCCCTGCCCATGGCAGGGGGTTGGAACTAGATGGGCTTTGAGATCCCTTCCAACCCAAACCAGTCTGTGCAGTGGTGGCTATTTTAGACTAACATCTGTATTACAAGCAAAGAATGATCTGATGACATTCTCTGTCCTTCATCATTCTTTTTTCCAGTCTGGGATAAGTGTAAATGCTGTCATTCCCTGCAAGGATGTAGAAAGAGATTTGGTTCAGCAGAGTCCTTGTGTCCAATTTGAAGTGGCTTTTGAAGTAATTTAGAAGTGATCAGTCTAAACAACACTCTGCCAATAAAAGTGTAATTTTGCCACCCCTGTGCATCCCTCTCTCCTTTTCTAAATCATCTTTTCTCTACTCAACAGTATTTCATGTCAGAGAGTTAACCAGTGATGTGAATGTGTAGTTGTGTGAAGGGAAGAACAATTCTGCTATTTGTTAAAAACTCCCCCCGATACACTGGATGTCTGTGCTACCTTGGATGTCCGTTGCTGCTCCAGTAAACCAAAAGATGTTTTCCTTCTTCTTCTATGAATCTTTCAAATTAGTCACTGCCATGTCCCAGAAATAGAAACTGTGGCCTGGACGCTAATGCACCACTGTGTATGTTCTTCCATCTGGTCCTTCTGCCTGGGATGGGCTGTTTCTGTCTCTCATCCCAATGGTGTCTCATTTGACTTATCTTTCTCTGCCCTTGCTCTCTTCCCAGGAGCACTGGATTTCCCCGCAGAATGCCAGCCACATCAAACCCATGCACCCCACCTCCATCCATGGAGTGGAGGACATGATCCGCCTGGGGGACCTGAACGAGGCGGGAATCCTCAGGAACCTGCTGATCCGCTATCGTGAGCACCTCATCTATGTGAGTGTCTTCCCTACCTCCACCTCTTGCTCTGCACTGCACTACCTGTTCCCCTTAGTTATGGCAAACCCACATGGTGGAAACCCTGACTGAACTGAGCATCTGGGTTTCTACTTTCACCTGGACCCAAGTGGTGGAGGGCTTCTACACTGTAGAGGACACATTGCAGAGTCTGGATGCCCTAGTGAAAGATCCCATGAGTTAGGTAATGGGCAAAGTCCATGCCACCTCACTGTATAGCCCCTTTAGAAGTTTTGGGGACATGCGTTAACTTTCTGCACACACAATAACCAGTTCGACCCAGACCATGTGCAAGCTGTAGTAACCCTAAAGCAAAAGCCTTTGGCAACTGTGTGCTGGATATGGCCTTTAGTCCCTTTGAACCATTAACTCATTCAACCCAAGTGGATGAAGACAACAATTGCTGGAGGTGCAAGGGGTGGAGGAAGGATGAGGAGGTGCATGCCTGAAATAACTGGGTACAATGAAGTGAGCAACTCCCACAACAAATGTAAAGTATCTCCTCCATCTGTGTTTATGACTTACTAGCTCTGGGTTGCCTGGGATCCTCACAGCTGATCTCTGGGGATAGCAGCGTTCTTCCTTAGGTCAGCTCAGTCGTGTCTTGCCCAGTGGATCCAGTGCAGTCTTGCCAACCCAACCAGACACTTGGAAAATGAGAGTTTTACTTGGAGCCAGCCAGAATTGCATCTCTTTTCTGCAATAATATTGCAAAGCTCACCTTCCCAGCAGGACTAGAGTCTCTGTGCTGGTTTTATCAGTATGCTATATATTGTGTAGTCTGGTGCACATTCTTGATGCAGAAGTACAGAGTGTGTGTGTGTATGTGTGTGTGTGTGTGTGTGTGTGTGTGTGTGTGTGTGTGTGTTTGTGTTTGCCAGTGGCTAATGTACTCAAACAGCCTATGCAAATGTGGAAAATTTGGTATTGCTCTCAAATCCTACAGTTTTCAGATACTCAGGTAAGTGTCTGCTGTGCCTTTGAAGGCCTTTTCAAAGCCAGCTGGGAATCTAATTTATAAAAGGCTCTAGAGACTGCTAGATTTTCAGGCCAGAGGGATCTGCAGTACAGTCTGACCTCCTAGATAGCATAAGCTAACAGACCATATCCAGGATTTCATCTATCAAGTGTGCTTGTTCTGCTTGATGTCCAGTGCCTTTTGAAAGGATGGTTTTGGATTAGAGCTGGGCAGTGATGGAGAACATACCGCTCTATTACATAGGCTTTTCATATGGTTGACAGCCCCCTGCCCCCAACTCTGGAAGATATCCATCTCATCTTTCAGAGATGGATTTCAGTCCTTGAGGAAGGGTATATTGCTGCTGAAAAGGCACCTTTAATTTCCCAAAGCTTGGAGGAGAAAAAAGACCCCCAAATTCATCTCTCACCAAGCCACCTTATTTGTTGTGCATGATGCCTAGGTTCCCTGTATTGTCAGTTTAGAAGAAAAGTCAAGACTAGAAAACTATTCACGTTAGATGAAGTGAGTCACTCCCTGGAGCTCTTTTCAGGGAGCCACAGCCATTTATAAAGATAAACTAGAAAAAGTTAGCAGGCCAAATTCATACTTGACGTGGTGTCTTCATGTCCACTAAGCACCCAGGAGCAGTCACCAGAGATATTGATAGAGCCAACAGAGCCAAGACTGCCTTTCAGCCATGCAGAGGTACCTGTCAGATGAGGTGATTGCTTTAGAGCTGGCTAGAGCTTGGGTATCATGGAAGAGTTTACGTTGGAAGGAAAGTTCAGGTTGAAAGTCTACAGTCCAACTTCCTCCAGCTCAGAGAATGTCCATCTTCAAGGTTAGACGTAGTATTTATGTGGATAACTAAATTCAGGCAACCTGAATGCCACCTGAGAAGTACAGATAGCCAAGAATTTGTAGCTGATTGGATTATTCAGGAAACATGTATTTATCCATTGAGCATTGCCCCTTTTTCTCCTATTTGTGGGCACCCTGCACTGGTACCAAGTGGATGCCTGCAGCTCTCTCTTGCTGTCTGAGAAAGTTGGGATCAAGTTGGATATTTTTCCATGGTGTCCATGTGTCCCTCCCAGGGTGCCCATGTCATCAGGCAAGAGCCTTTTGCCTCACTAAATGAACAGAGGTCCTCAGAGAAGATTTAATGTGTGCAATATCAGATTGCCCGTGAATAAAACCAGCTCCTTCAGTAAAGCTCTGCCTCTGAGTTCCCTCACCAAGCTGTTCACAGGCATCCAAGGAGATTATGACCACAAACAAGCACTGGGCAGAGAGTTGTTTGGCAGCATCATACTAATAAGGGCTAATGCAAAGGGCAGCTGCTAACCTGGGGGTGAGCGTGGGCTGTGATTTGGGCTGAAGTGACTCAGTAACCATGTGGTTTCTCTACAAGTTCTTCAGGTCTGATGGTGATGGGGCAATGTGTCTTATAGAGCTACTTTGTAAGGGATGGCCACATCCCACAAAAGGATTTGCATCACAGAGGTTCCAGGTTACTGTGCCTTGATTGCTCCGCACCACTAATGGCTTTGGAGTGTCAGCCCACGATCTTGGGCACAACACAGCAACTAGTGCAATCTCAAAATTAGAATGACACTCTCAAAATTATGTAGAGTGCATAGCTTGATAGAGAGGCACGTAAACCACTGCTGTCTACACGTGTTGTTGGAAGCTCAGGAACCCAACTTTAGATCTCATCTTTTAAGAGTGGTGGCACTAGGAGGAGTAGATTTGTGTTGAATGTGGTAAATACTAATGGCAGTTTTGCAAAGCCAAGATACTGTATGGATGGCATGTGGGTAGGGAAAGTGTTTTTTTCTGGGATATAATTTGTGCTATTTTAAACATGATGAAACTCAGTGTGACTTTCGTTTCACTGCTTGAAAGGATTTCTGAGCCTGCTGAGTAAAGGGTGACTTTTCCAATGGGACTTCAGTCTCTTCTGTTTCCTCATCTCCTTAGCTTTGTGAAGGGTGTAATTGTGCTCTAATAAAATATAATTTTCCTTTTTCTCCTCCCTCACATTTTACTCATAAGACAAACTGCGGCGGGAGGGTAAGTATAACTCTTGGCGCTGTCATTTGCAATCGCTGTCATGCTTTCCACTGGGTCACTTGTTTCTGTTCACCATTGTGGCTTCTCATTTACATTGCACCACCATTGCTGCTGCTTCACAAGTGCACTGAGAGCGTCATCCCCTTTGCCGCAGAGCTTGACCCTCATGGTGAAGTTGTAACACCTTCCCAGAGCTGGAAAGTTCACAACTTGTGAATGTAGTTAAAGCTGTAAGTGCTTCTCAGTGATAACCTCAACCTGAAGGAAAGAAACTTCTGTAGCAAAATGAGAAAAACTTCAACAAGGGGTTGTTTCCCATGGTTTGGCTTGCATGCACTAAGAGAAATTATGCTGAATAGCAAGAGCATCTGGTGGAGAGTTTGGACTCTTGAGTAGGGTTAAATCTCTTTATCTGGAGACAAAACCAATGCCTGCTGATGCTTTTTAGGGGTTGCCAAAATGCAGTAATGTTTGGTAGAGTTTTAACCCCTTAAAAATCCAGGTGAAGTCAGCCATGGTGTTCTGGGTAGCAAGGGAAGCAGGCTCAGAAAGGATTTGTTTGCAGCTAATTAAAATGTAGGTCATGCAGGCAATAATGAATTTGCTCTGAGATGTGGTTCCTGTGGTCAGCTACGGCACAGCCCCTGCCTATTGGTAAAACTTTTTTTTCCCAAGACAGGAAGGCTTTGCCCTCACTCGGCAATAGAAACCAGAGAGATAATATTTCCTTGGAGGTGCCCTTCGGCCCCTCATCAGCAAAGTGTGCAAAGTTTTGCATTCCATCAGTTGTGAGAATTGGGCAAATTGTGAGTATTTATCAACTAGGAATGACCTATGAAAACAAGCAATAGTACAAGAGTTCGTGCTGACAAAGTATTTTGTGGATCACAAGGGAAGGGTCAGTGGGAGCATCCAGAAAGCATTCCTGCAAGTAATGGTTAACTCCTTTAAAAGTCTTTTTAAAGGCATTTGAGGCAGGGCAGATCAGTGTGGCTGAAACACAGGGATTTCAGAGACCTCTGCAAAGAGTCAGTCTTTTTCGAGAAGAGGCTCAAGGAAGATTAGAAATATTCCTAAAATTAACGTGGTAAGAAATTATGAAGAGAAAAACAGTCTTTCAAGCTTCTCACCCAGAACTGGAAGGAGACTTGGGGTTCATTGGGGATCTTGGTGACATAATCCCATTCAGAAATCAAGCTGACTCTTTCTCTAAGCACTAAGCTTACCTGCTCTGTTCCTGTTGAAGGCTGCTCCGGGACTTCTCTGGTCCCTTATTTCAATGCTGCCGCCTTCTAACATCCAGCCTATATGATTTCACAGCCAATTTCTACCCTTTGGCTTTGTGACAACTTTGTCCGTGAGCTTAAAGAGCCTTTTTCCTTTATTGGCATGTAAGACCCTTTAACAGGGAAGACTATCGTATCGCATCTCAGTTACCACTGTAAATTCAGACCTCACCTGGGACTCAGCAGAAAGTTACTCTCTGGTGTCGGCCATGAGGCTAGAAAGTGATGAGTCCCTCAGGGCTTTCAGCATCCCTACTGTAGGACACAATTGCCACCTACTGGCTGCTTTTAGGAAGCCTGAGCTGGCGGGAAGTGGTGTGTAGATGGTAAGAAACAAATTGCCATCTCACTCCACTCAAGTGCTTTCCATCACGGTTGAGGGATACTGGACTTGATGGGAGAAACTCGACCTGGGGCTGCCAACTCATGTCTCTCCATCTCCTTTTCCACTGCTCTCCCCAGCAATGGTAGTTATTTTGCTGCCTTCAGAAATGAGGAGCAGGTCAGACTTGTTTTAGTCATCAACCATTTTTCAATAGGAACAAAAAAATGAGCAGCCAGCAGAGCACAGAGAGATTTTCTTCTCTGTTCACAAACATCCTTGCCTGTACCACTTTGATGCTTTGTGCCAAAGGCTCATTATTGGTTTTAGGCCATGCAGATAAAAACCCACTTATTCTTATATTGATTGTTTGGTTTTTTTCCTGGAAAAAATATATACAACAGTGGAGGCATTTTCACAGCTGGTCCTACTAGGAAAGAAAGGTGAGATTAATCTTGTAACTTTAATTTCCAGTTAATTTCCAGTTCTCTAGTCACCTAGAGAAGGTGACTTGGCTTCTTTGAAGTCATGGAGTGAAAGCAGCCTTCATCTCATGCCCCTTGGTTAGCCTGAGATGGAGCCCCATAGACTTACTTACTCTAGACACTAACTTTTAGACAACGAAAGTAGGGGAAGAAGATCCTTATTCTCTGCCTTCAGCTTGGGCTAAGCCTCCTAACCTCAGAGCTACATCTGAGCAAGCTGACAAAGGTCCTTGAGTCCTTTGGTGAGAGGCTTGAGAGAAAAAGCTCCCACAAGGGCAGAAATGAAAGAGCAAGACACCACAAAGGGGTTTGCTGCCCAAGGCCCAGGATAGCTTTGCTCATTGGAGCACCACAGAGAGCATGGGATGGACAAAAGGTCATTTTCCAAAATTACTCAGAAATTGTTGAGAAAGAGAATGTCAGGACTTTGTGGGCCATGTCCATGTGCACAGGACAAGGTTTAAATTGCAGCATGGAGAGGTCTGGTTAGGCAGAGATGGTAGAGAAGAACATATTGTAGAGGGAAGCTTAGCAGCTCTGTTGTGGATTTTTAAAAACAGGTTAGACAGACATCTGTCAGCAGTAGTTTGGATCCAGCTGGTCCTGTTTTGAGATAAGGCAATGGTCTCCAGGTTCCTTTCATCTCTACTTTCTCATAATTTGTGTATGGATATGGCTTTGGCAATATTTTTGCAAATACAAGCTTGACATGAAACTCTGAATCGTAACTGAGGAGCATCTGAAATATGAATTAAGGCTTGAATCCATGTTGTGCATGAGCAGGGCTGAGTATGAACTGATTTAGATAGTTTGGGACATTTGTTCCAATTTTGCTCGAGGCTCCACCCTGCAAGCATCTTTGACTTGAACATCATTTTTCATCCAGCTTCTGAAAAACCTTGATTTTTCTAGCCTCCACACTCCATTCAAGCTGCCAAAGTGTCTCAGCCACGTCTCACTGTTTGCGTAAACCTTCATGTGCTTCTCCTCCAGACATATACTGGTTCAATACTGGTGGCAGTAAACCCCTACCAGCTCCTACCCATCTACTCACCTGAGCAGATACGCCTGTACACCAACAAAAAGATTGGTGAGATGCCACCACACATCTTTGCAATTGCTGACAACTGCTACTTCAACATGCAGCGCAACAACAAGGACCAATGTTGCATCATAAGGTGAGTCCATGAATTTCCAAATGGACCATATTCTGAAAATGGATGCAAAGCACCTGCAGCATGGTTGATAGGGAACAGATTATAAAACAGAATAAAATTTGAATCACTATTAGATCTTCCATTCACATATTTCCACTATAGAGGTCATCTCTGTTTGCAGTCACTGTTCCTAGTAAAGATGCTTTATCGATCCTTTGGTACTTACCATACAACTCAATAGATCTATTCATCTTTAACCTCCCCTCTTAAACTCAATAGTCCTACAGACATCAAAGGTGCAGAGATCTATACATGCTGCACAAGAGTGGGCCAGGGACAAACTTGAGCACTCGACCTGTGGTTGTCCACACTGCTGAAGTGGTATCTCCTTGCATGGCTCTGCTCTGGACTGGTCAACCTTTGGGCACCAAGAAATGCTGGTCACAGTTATGGGTATAGTTCACTCCAGTCTGTCCCAAGTGGTGATACGAACCAGATTTGGTTCCCTCAGCCCTCCAAAGCTGTCCTATCAAGTTTTGAACCCACAGACAGTCTTTTTGCTTTCAGGGCACCACATCTCTCCAAGGCATGCCTACCCTAAGTTTTTTGCATAAAAACATAACTCTAGAGCATCCCATGCACAGTATTTCAGATACATGAGACTGAAAAGGCCATGCAGTAATGATTACCTTGCATGGCTAAAAAAGCATCATATGGGGCCTAGAGCAGGTCAAGTGTGATGCAGTGTGTCAGTGGCCAGAAAATTCTGAGAAATAAGGCAATTTGGCCATGGGGCCAGGGCTCAGTCCCTGGTGCTTTTTTATTTAACACCAGGAAGGTCCATTTCAATCATTTATACTGGCTACCCCATACATCAGACAGGCTGTAGACTCACAGCAAAGGATTTCTGCCCAGACCTTCCTCTTGTACCATCAGAGTCTGGTACCCTAGCCCAGAACTGCCACCACCAGTGTGACAGCCTGCATTCAAATGTGTATGGAAGGGTGACAAGGTCAGGGCTTAAATAGGGGCATGTGTGATAACAGGAGTCAGAGTTCAGTGGAGAGAAAGCTTTGAGGGATAACTCTTGCTTCCTGCCCCATGATCTTCTCCTCTCCTATCTGCCCCTCAGCTGTACATGTCTAGGGGACCTGTGAAAGTGCCTGCCTCTAAAAGCTAGTATTTCGCAGTCTGCCTTCTAGTGTATTTTAGTAACTCAAGACTGATGATGAAGCTGCTCCATGGGACCAGCCAGCCCCTGGACCACAGGCTCATGGTGCGGTCGTCGTACCTGGAAAAGCACTGTCCGACAGTGCTTCCTGACCTTCTTAGTGCTGATTGAATGTTGGTGTTTGCTGGCGAGACCCAAACCCAAGCAACAGCTTGGGCCAAACGGACTGTAAAGCAAATCTGGATCTTGGCTGGAAGCTGTCTGGTACTGTGTCCTACTCTTTCTCCTACAACCAGTCCGTGGGATGATGGAAACCCATCCTTAGTGGCCTCATCCTACCTGTGCTAACAGAAGAGGCACAGAGACAGCAGTCCCTTTGGAGACAGAGAGAGGGACATTGGCAGGGATGCAGCAGGGTTTTCATTGACCTCAATTCCTGTTGGCTTTCCAGCGGTGAATCCGGAGCAGGGAAGACAGAAAGCACAAAACTGATCCTGCAGTTCCTGGCAGCCATCAGCGGTCAGCACTCCTGGATTGAGCAGCAGGTCCTGGAGGCAAATCCCATCTTGGAAGGTGAGGCCTCAGATGACGGAGGCAATTTTTTGTTGCTGTCAAAAAAAATTTCAGATTCAGGAACCACAAAATATCACCAAGTGTAAGTCACTTTGTTTTATTTTGAGTTTCAAAAAGTGACAAAATTTTTAAAAATATCAAAAGCAATGATATATACATTTGTTAAACAGCATAATTGGTTTCTTTCCATCCAAATTTATTTCTCACAAGACAAATATGCTCTGATTTGGGCTCTCAAATTTTCCATTAATATTTTTGACAACTATTGTTGAAAGCAACATATTTCAGCTGACTTGAAAATTTTTATTCATTTAAAATTGAAAAATGTGAGTTTTCCACTTAAATCAGTACTTTTCCCAAAAAAAATTCAAAACAGAAACCTGAATTTTACCTAATTCTCTGCATAGTCTGGGATTTAAAAAATGCTGATCACCACATACACAAAGCTCTTTTGAAAAATCTTACCACATCTTCCAGGGCTGGAATTATAACCATATGCAGAGCACCAATATCCTGTAAATGCTGCATTCAACTAACTAGTTTTTTGTTTTATTTCATCATAGTTGCAAAAATCCTATTCCTATTCTTTGCTGGTTCAGCAGAACATGAGATTAATTTGATCAGAGCTTCACAGACTAAACATCTTGTGCTGGCAGTGCATAATAGCAAACCCTCACTTTTCCTTCCAAGATCAGTGAACAGCAGCAGAATGCAGAAAAAGAAATAAAGGCAAGAAAGAACCAAATAAGGAGAATCGGCTCGTGGCCTTACTAGGTTCATTGGCAAGCTGTTACTGTGATCAGCCCCACTGTTTTCATTGGATGTCTGTAAATTAAATACATGATCTGACCCTCTGGCCCCAGTGTGATGCCAGATGGACCTTTTATGCTTATGCAGAAAAATAGCATTTTCCTTAAAGAATAATATTATTTTTACCTCCCCTGTTACTCACAGAGAGCAGTGTTTTGCTTGATAAATAGCCCCCTAGGAATCAACAGAAATGTGAATACCCTAACTGCTTTCCATGAATAACGTTAGCAGAGCAGACGAGAAAGTCTCTGGCTGAACTTTTGTTCTCCGTGCTCCATTGGAGCTTCCTTCAATTGTGGCATGAAGATGCAATGAGGTCCTCAGGACATCACAGGGCTGCCTGACCCCTGGCATTGTAAAGCATCGTGGTGCGCAGCATGCACACAAGGTGTTTTTGAACATGCACTTCATCACTGCTAGGATTGAGGGGAGGAAAGACTGTATTTCAAATGCATCTTCATCACCTGCCAGCAATCCTGGAGCCAGGGCAGCCTAGCCAAGGTGCTCATGCCAGCGGTCTACATCCACATGGACGCCCATGGATGGACATGGGTACCTTTCTCTGCGCAGTCTGTTTGCAGGGCAAAGCTTGCCTCTGGAGGTTGGCTTAGTCCCTCTGTATTTCCCTAAAGGACCAGCTCTTTTCTTTCCCTCTCAGTCACCAAATCACTCACCACAGCTCTGTCATTTCCCTCGCAGCGTCACCTGACACACTGCAGCTTCCTCCTGCCAGCCTTACTCAACTCTCTTGTATTTCACCGGCTACTGCCAAAATCCTGCCGTCCTAGCCCTTCTTCCTGGATAAGGTCACTCTGTTCCCATGCTTCCTTCTCTGTGCTCCTCTCTTTATTTCCAAGGACAGTCATCTGTGGTATATCCTGTTTCCCCACACTGAGATGAAATTGAGCCAGCCAAACTTGAGGGAAAGATTTAGGGCTGATTTTACTGTCTCAGCCACTTTCTTTTCATTACTTTTTTTTGCCCATGAGACCAGAGCCATGATCATCCCTGCATCAGGTCCTCTCTAACCCACTGCAATTCTTCCCCACAGCTTTTGGGAATGCAAAGACCATCCGTAATGACAACTCCAGCCGATTCGGGAAATACATCGACATCCACTTCAACAAAAGAGGAGCCATTGAGGGGGCAAAGATTGAGCAGTACCTGCTGGAGAAGTCCCGGGTCTGCAGGCAGGTAAGGCAATATATCTGCGAGGTGCAGGAGTAGGCACTCGGTCAGTCAACCTTTGCAATGCCATTCTCCTCACAGAGCTGACGCTTGCTCTTCTACTGCAGGCCCAGGACGAGAGGAATTACCACGTGTTTTACTGCATGCTGAGAGGAATGACAATGGAGCAGAAGAAGAAGCTGGGTCTTGGGAAAGCCACGGACTACAACTACCTTGCGATGGTGAGAGCACAGTGAAGTGGAGGTTTGGTGAGGTGAGGTGGTGAAAGCTTCTTAGCAAGGGAGAGAGAAGTGAGAGGTGCTTTCTCCACAGCCCAAGAGTTGCTTTCCTGGGCATGACCTTCCTGAGTCTTAGCCACAAGGTTTGTGGGACTTCTTTGTCCCACCACCGCAAGCCTCACAATCTTTGTGCAAACCCTTAACCCCTGTGTGTAAGACAGGTTATTTCCACTCTTCCTGTGGAGCAGGACACACACTTGGATAGTTTTGCAGTTTGGTGCCCAGACTACATGTTTGGAAATAAACAGGATGTTAGATATGACCCGATGATCTTGCAGCAGTGATGGATGAGGAGGAGTGCGGGGCTGGATGGCACATTCTCAGCAGCATGTGGTGCTGAGCTGTTTCTGCTCTACGTGTCTGACAGGGCCAGCAATCTCCAGCTCCACTCCCTATATACCAGTGTTGCAATCCAGAGGAGCTGATAGAAGCAGGTGTAATCAAGACTTAATTAATTAAGGCCCATCATTAGCAAGGCTGGCACCCATCTTTCTAGATGGACTTTCTAGACAGGAGTCTGGCACGTTTCCTTCTTGCTCTTTATCCTCATCTCAGGGACCTTTCTCTCCTCTGCTGATTGCAGCCAGACACTGGGTAACTGAGGACAGCAGGGTAAGTGCAGGTCACAAGGCTGAGCACCGAATCGTAGCATACACCAAAGGGCAGAGCCAGATCCACAGGTTCAACATCATCTTTTGCTTATTCATCCCTTAAGTAAAATGGCTGCTGATTTAGGAGGAAGCCCTGGGTAGTTTAGGGTTACACTTCTCCATGCCAGATGTTCTCTGCTTTACCCCATGCACTGTGCAACCTCTTTGCCTCCCCAGGGTAACTGCACAACCTGCGATGGCAGGGATGATAGCAAGGAGTACGCCAATATCCGCTCTGCAATGAAGGTCCTTATGTTCACCGACACGGAGAACTGGGAGATCTCCAAACTGCTGGCTGCCATCCTGCACATGGGGAACCTGCAGTATGAAGGTAAAAGGACAAAATACAGGGATGTGGTCTGGCATGTTTTTACTCCTTATTCTGCATGGTGAGAGGGAGCCAAGCTTAGGGATGGAGAGCTGTATGCAGACCACCTGCCATGGTGCCATGCCAGGGACTCAGGTGCTTATAGTGGCATGGCAGGATAATAAAGGAAGAATAAGTCGACCTGTCCACTCTGCAGGGCTGCCAGGCTCTGGTATGCTCAGTGACATCCACCTTTCCTGAATTTAGGGAGATTGACAATGGCCACAGGCCATTCAGTAGACTCAGATTTTGCAAGGACAGACTAATGGAGCGTTTGACAAGTGCCTGTGTGATTGGATATGCTTTTGTAAAGGTACCAAACCACTCTGCTGTCAGAAATGACACGGTGATTTAAAAAGCCTATTTGGAAGACAGAAGCCTAAAGCACTTACATGCTGGAAACGTATTTACCCCATCGGTCATTTAAGGTGGCTGCCAGAGCAGAGTACAGGTCCTTTGCAGCCAGCAGCAGGACTCCAGCAGCTGCATGAACTTTTCTCTCCCTTCTGATGGCCAGATGTTGCCTGGCCATCACGTGGAGCCAGTGGAGAAAGACCCTTCCCCTAACCCCATCTACCTTCTGCAGAGCTGCATCCCTTGCTGACGAATTTCCCTCTGCCTTGCTTCCCCCAGCTCGGACCTACGACAACCTGGATGCCTGCGAGGTTGTTCAGTCAGCATCACTAATCACTGCGGCATCGTTGCTGGAGGTCAGTGGCTCTGCGGTGTTGCTGTCCTCTTTCTGGCTTGTTCCCGTATTTCTAGTATTGTGGCAAAGCTTCATCTGAGCCAGGCTTTCCTTGCACCGCCAGCTCTAGGAGGCTGGAGAGGCCTGGGTAAGCCGTACTTTGCCCTGCACCGGTAGTGTGAAGGTGGATGTCTCTATCTGAGCTGGGTATCTGAGGTCCCTTTCACGCCAGTGGAGAGAAACAGACACTTTGGTGGCACGTCATCCTAAAAGGGACATCCAAAATAGCTCAGTCCCTAAAACAGACTGTTTCCCTCAATGATGTGAAGAGAGTTCGTTACGGTAGCGGAGACAAAGATATCCCCTATACTGTGCATATCTGAAGTGAGGTGAGACCCTCACCCAACCCATCCATGCAGCGTCTGGAGCATTCTTCAGTGGCCTCCCTAGCAGGTTACAGGGCTCCCTCAGGGACACCATCTCATCTCTATATGCACCGCTGGTCCCAGAGTGTGGTCCACAGCTGTTGCGGGCTGTTTTCATGTACCTTAGGGGGTGAATATTTCCCTGGCTTGATCTCAGAAGTGTGAAAAGGGGTCAAGGGGATGCAAAACTACGTTCATGCTGGTAGGGTACAGCTTTGCAGACTTTCCTTTTTCATCTTCTCTCCCCACACCTCATTAACATCTCATACTAAGTCACAAGAACACTTTCCATAGTAACACGGTGTATAAAAGTGTTAATTACTCTCTCTCAAAACATCAGTGACATCATTTGAGATATCTGCCCTATACAGCTAAGAAAAGTCACTTACCTCCAGCCTTGAGGGACTGCACTTTTCTTCTCTGGCCACGCACATTCAAGCCAGTATCCCAGGCCATGGTAAGGACACCTTGTGTTATAAAGACAGCAGCTGTGTTTGGTGGTGTCTTTGCCAGGTTGACCCTCAGGACGTGATGAACTGCCTTACCAGCCGCACTATAATCACCAGGGGTGAGACGGTTTCCACCCCTCTCAGCATGGAACAAGCACTAGATGTGAGGGACGCTTTTGTAAAGGTAAGTCTTAGGTCATTCCTTTCTGCTCCTGTTTATAAGCTGAATAAATCTGCCACTTTTGAGACCAGAGCATCCACTGCACAGGAAAAGCGTCTCACTTGATGCCTGTCTGAGCTCAGATCAGCAGATAGCCTTGAAACTATGTTCGCATTGGCATGCACAAAGAGTTGAGGTGGAAGGAGTCTAGATAGGCTGGTCTTCAGGTGATTTGCAATCTGGACTTGAGACTCTCTATACTCAAAGATGACCTGTGGAAGGAGCTAGCATTCTGAAATGACTTCAACTTCAGGAAAACATCCTAGCTCAACCCCCAAGGTGAGATCCTCAGCTGCTATAAATCAGAGCAGCTCTATCAACACCTGTAACACCCACACCTGAATGTCAGGATTTTGGCATGTCTGCAGCAGTAAATAAAGCCAAATGTCACAGGAATAGAGATAGAGCTGTTCAGTAGCCATAAGACCACTTAGAGTATCACCAGAAGCTCTGGGGTGATGAAGGCTGATGGGGTGGATGTTCATCACTGCTATGCTGTTTGCAACCCCATGTAAGGTTGCAAAACCAGCATCAGTGGCATACTTTGGCCAACTTGCCCTGCCTCCACACCCCCCCCACACCCCCCGCCAACTGTATCTGTGGGGACCTGGTAGATCAAGCTAGCTGGTTTGACACCTAACTAGTCTGCAAATCCAGACAGTGACTTCTGTAGTGGTGATGGGCCTTTGAATCAGGCTCCCCTCCTGGTAGTACTGCTGTATCTTGTACAAAAGACATGAATAACACTGTAAAACATGAAGTTCTGGAATTACTGAAGCAGCAATAGCTGCTTCATTAAATCAGCAAACTTTTCAGCCAGTGCTGCAACATCTAAGTTGGCACCTTGTCCAGGTGAGATGTCCTTGGCTTACCTAGCAGTGTAACACGGCTCTGCTGATCTGTAGAGAGAGACATTTACAAAACAAAGAAAGGACTATCTGGCTTCAGAGCAAGCCCATAAATCCAAAAATTAGGGATTTTACTTTCAGTTGTCTTTTATCAAGGCTTTCAGGTCCATTTTCCTTGATCTACATCATGACTCTTGAAGCTTTAAACCATGCCAAGAGTCTGGGATAAATGTTGGTGACCGTGTCCTCAGGGACTGTCCAGTTGCTGGCCATGCTTTAGGGAGCCTGTGCCATCTGAATGGTGCTGCAGACTAGCAGAGTGAACTGCTAACCTGTCTCACTGAGCTCCGACTTTGGCATGTTGCAGGGAATTTATGGGCGGCTTTTTGTGTGGATCGTGGAGAAGATCAACGCTGCTATTTACAGACCTCCTTCCCAGGAACTCAAAAGTGTCAGGAGATCCATCGGCCTCCTTGACATTTTTGGCTTCGAGAACTTCACTGTGAACAGGTAGGGAGCCTACAAAAGGAGAACCAGGTCTTAACCCTCCTTCACCACCCCAAGCTCAAGGTCTTGTAGTCCTTTCACCTCTCCTGAGATGTACAGGACTGGACTGGATGAAGCTTTTTTCTATATGTGAGATTATCAGAACTAATCACTTCTGTGTTGCAGCAGACAACATATTTCCTTTAGTTGTTCAAGTATTGGCCACATAGTAGCCATAGGAGATAACCTCCAACTGATTGGCTTAGGCTACACGCATCTAATGGCTATAACATTGTTTTGGGGGAGAAAAACTGATTATCTGAACCGATAATGATTTGGTCAACCAGCAGCAACCTTACTGAGTGGTTCATGAGGTCTGAGAGTATAGCTTCAAGCATGGAGAGAGATGGGGAAAGATAGAGCATGGTGGATCTAAAGTGGCCTTTCCTTGATCTTCCCTGCACAGTTTTGAGCAGCTTTGCATTAACTTTGCAAACGAGAACCTGCAGCAGTTCTTCGTGCGTCACGTCTTCAAACTAGAGCAGGAAGAGTACAACCTGGAGAACATCAACTGGCAGCACATTGAGTTCACTGACAACCAGGATGCCTTGGACATGATTGCCATCAAACCTATGAACATCATCTCCCTCATTGACGAGGAGAGCAAGTTCCCCAAGGTGTGTTTTGGGCTCAACCTTGCTTTTTACCCCCTTTACACTTTGCATGCTGGCACCCTATGAGAGAGCTGATCAGCCCCAAACACGCATTCACCAGTGGGCTGCTTATTCATAGGTTTTATTGCTCTGTCACATTTTCTTCCATGAGTACCACAAGCATGCTTAAAGCAAGTTACCATTTCTGGTGGAAGAATATGCCGGCAAGAGGCTCAAGAATAGCCTTTGACAAAGTTTAAGAGAAAATAATATTAAATATACTACATTTGGAGCATTATCTTGAATATAGCACAACTTACAGTGATATTTAATCAATTTCTTTAATTTCTGCATTTGAGATATGCCTTCCAGCACATCTCTTCTCAACATAAATACACATCGTCACCTGAGACAAAAAAGAAATGCACTATTGATTGGAAAATTATCTGAATGGGACAAACCCTGGTTAAACATCAGATCTTTTCCTGCATGCACAGGGTACAGATGCCACCATGTTACACAAGCTGAACTCCCAGCACAAGCTTAACACCAACTATATTCCTCCGAAGAACAACTATGAAACCCAGTTTGGTATTAACCACTTTGCTGGAATTGTTTACTACGAAACAAAAGGTATGGGGCAGCTCCTGGGGCACTGCAGGTGTGAGGGGATGCTCGGGGGAAGATGAGCTGCTGCTGCATTGGAGCAGAGCAGGATGGTAGCCCATAGTAGTGTCAGGGTACTCCTTTTCTGGCTGCAACGACTCAGCCCTTCAGTGGTGTCCATGAGCTGCAGATGTTGGTGCTCTTTCACTCATGTGTGCCCATGACAGAATTGCAGTGCTTTGCACCATGGGCATCCTTGATCCAGTCTCAAGATGTGCCTCTGTCTTCCTTCTCGTGTTCCCCCTTTCTCTGCCCACTCGTTACCCCCATTACTTCCCCAAGAACAGCCAGTAGTCCAGCAACCCAGAAGCTTGTAGGGCACATCCTGGCCATTTTGCACTGTGTCATCTATCTATGTATTGTCCCATTATTCTTCTAGGTTTCTTGGAGAAAAACAGGGACACGCTGCATGGAGACATCATTCAGCTGGTGCATTCCTCAAAAAATAAATTCATTAAGCAGATCTTCCAAGCAGATGTGGCAATGGTAATGCAGGAGAAAGAAGATCTTTATTCACGGGGGAGGTTTCCTGCAAGGGGAAGAAGATTTGCAAAGAGTTATATTGCTCTGATGTTGTTTGGGGTGTTTCAAACCTGTTAGTGTGACCCAGCCATCAGAAAGCATTCATGTGGTGTCACGGGTGCATCCACACTCACACCCCCAGTTCACTGCATTCAGTTCATCAAATATTATTTTGTGCTGTGATTGCTCCTCTCCAATTGTATAGGGATGGGAACAACAAGGTTTGTGATTGCAGAAATCTGAGAGAGAAAGAGCTAGCTCCTCCAGTTGAGTAGTCCAGATCTCTATAACAGCATAAGTGATAACCAAATACTTGTAGACCAGAGCAGAGCAAAGGGACAATCTGGCTGTTCCTTAAGCACTGCAGCAGGACTGGGAGGGACCAGCCAACAGTTGTGTTTTACTGTTATGACAGCCTAAAGAGGGGACACCAGTTATGAAAGCTGAATTTTATACCTCCCCTTTCCAGATCCTAGTCCTGCAGGAGGGTGTGTGCTCAGTGTGGGTTAAGACCATGTGCACTGAAGCTTTGGAGAAAGTCACAGTTGCAGCCTTAACTCTTCTCACCATGGGTGAGCATTTATCACTAGGATACCAGTTTAAATGCTGAGATTAGTGACTACTTCACCATTAATAACACAAATATATGATGTTTTCTTGAGTAAGTTGAACATCTACATCTCCCTACTAAGACATCATCAGCCTTGCTCCCAAAATTAAAGGAGAAACAGTTTTAAAATATCAGCCTAGCAGAACCTGAAAGTCTACACAGATATGTCACTATGGCCAAATCCTGCAGTCTTTCCCTAGGCAGAGCCACAGGACTTCAGAGACTTTGGGGACAAAGTTTTCCAAAGCAACCAAGTTTTTTTAGAAGTCGGAGTCCTGTTTCCAAATGCCAACCAATGCCACTGATGGTCCAAAGGACTTAGGGACTTTCAGGAGTGCCAGAGAGATTTAAGTGCTGAATTTCTTTGCTAAGGGAAAGAAATGTTTAAATTCCCAAGAAATTTCTTTAAATAGGATACACTCACTTTTGCAAGCCTTTTTCATAACCCTTAGCCACTCAGTTTTGCTCCTCCTGAAATGAATGATCAATATCTTTTTGAATTCCTTAGGACCAAGACAGCGTTTATCAGCCCCAGTTAAGCTATCAACTGGCAGGACTTTCCTGGTGGGTTCAGAGTTACCCCCAGATGTGGATACTCCTGCTGAACTAGGTGCTAACTCCCTTAGCGTCAGTGCTGCCAGTTATTTTGCTTTTCATTGCTTTTTCCTCACTGCTTTTTATTTTCAGTGCAAGCTTTGCAGTTCACCTTGGAAATGATTTCTTGCTTCTTTGGGCAGAGCAGAGATATACTCTGGGGAATCAAAGAGAGGGAGCTCTCAGGTTTACAGTCATGCAGACTTCTTCATGGGAACACTTACCAAGCATCCTTAAAAGATGCTGGAAGTACATGACAGCAAAATCAAGATTTTTCACCTGAGCATTGTCAAGGACATGAGAACTGAGATCTTTTAAAGCATCAGAGCACTTTTTTGAAATAAACCTTTTGTTTTATAGTTCCATTAAACATCTTCAGAATCTGTCTCGAGTGGTGGTCCCTGTGCTTTGATACTTTAATGATCTCTGCTTTTCTTCTTTGAAATGGGAGATTTGTAACCTGACTGGCATGGAACTGGAAGTGTACCAGCTCCTCTAATCATCCACAGTGTTAGTGCAGGTCAATTAAATTTAACTTCTTCCCTTAAAAAGATACAAGTGGCTGCTCTGCTAAGGGCTAAATCAAATAACGAGGCATTTTGCTCAACATCTTCCAAACTTTGGTCCTCAGGAGCTTATCGATGAGTGAAAAACACATCCATATCTGCTTCACATTCAGTCTTTCAAACGGGATCTTTATATACCAGAAGCTAAGAAAGCCGAAAATCAGAAAAGCTTAAAAACTAGGCAAGATACATACGTATCTGAATATTGTAGTAACTCTTTGGTCCCTGAAAGACCTAACATTTGTCCTGTGTGGTGAACTGGGTATTGCTGGAGCACACGAGGCTGCGAAGCCTGATTTATGCGTGCCCACCACGGAGGAGGTCTGTCTGCGTGTGTTTGCTGAATCAGAACATTGCTTTGAGCAGTGCCCAGTGAAATGAAGGATTCAGCGGGAATTGTACACTGTTCCTCTGAAGAATCAGCCAGTACAGTCTGACAGTGCTGCTTAGTCGAGCAACAAGTAAGAGGAGCAATTGGGGATGGAAAACCGTGAAGGGAAAAACAAATAGGGGGCTTTCCCCTGGGCAAAAATCTGAATTCTGTAGAAACTATTGGATTAGTTGGATTAAAATTAGGGAGGAAGGGAGAGATTTCTTTAGAATGTTTGCAAAAATTTGTTTTTCACTGGCATCTTCCCAACCGCTGTCTATTGAGAGCAATGGTCACACGAGATCAGGGATGTGTGAGGAAGAGGAGAGGGGGTGCCTGAAACTGGATAGATAACAATTGAGTTTAAAAGTTGTAGAAAAGTTGTTTCTGAGAGGCAAGAGCTGGACAGTGGCAGTTCCCTCAGCTTCAGGGATGTGAATGTGGAGACAAAGAGGAAAAGCCAGGAGGGGGATAGACAAAAATCTAATTAACGCATTTTGTTGGTGAGATATTTTAGCAGCTGGACCTCCAAGACTAATAATGTCAGGGTCCCATTTCGGTTATTCCTTCTTTTCACTATTTGCTCTTCTCTGTCTCTGTTTTTTTGTTGTTGTTTTTTTTTTTCACCTGTGCTTCATGTAGTTTCTCTGTGGCTATGCATCCAGCACATTTGGCCAGTCGCCCACACCCACACCAAAGGTAAACTGAATACATGAGTTCCTCTGTTGTATATTCACCTCTCCTTCGCAAGGATTGTGCTTTGCTCTTGTCGGTTTATTCCTCCTCCTGCACTATCTATAGAGGATCCATTTCAAGTGACTAGTGTGATGGACAGTATTTTTATGGCTTGTTGAATAGATGCAGATGTATGACTGTGTCATTTACTTCTAGGATTCAAATCAGAAGAGCTTTGTAATGATGGGAATTTGGTTTGGATAAAATCAGAACCAGCCCGAGCCAAAGTTTGGGGGATTTTTTTCTGATATTTGAATCATTTTAATTAACTTCAGATGGATCATCTGTGGGATTTGGCTGTTGTTTATCATGGTGCCTCCATTGGCTTCAGCAGGACCTTATTTCTCCATGCAATTGCAAATCTGGCCCTGTTTTGCCCTTTTTGGAGCTGGAAGCTGACAGTTCATGTGCAAAGAGAGACTCCTGGATTGCATTTCTGTGTCACTTGGAAATGCCATCATTCTCAGGGGAGGTTAGGTCTTGTTCAGAGGAGAGCTCAAATCCAAGCCTTTAAAGATACAGTTAATATTGAACTTTGCAATGATCATCAAAACAGTCTCTTGGCACCTTTTTCAGGTCTTTTCTGTTGCATCTCATCTCCCGACTGGTTCTGATGGCTTCTCAAACCTTTTGGCTAGATATTTGGCCACAATGTGGCATACTGTGTGCTAAAGGTTTTGTGACGTTAGCTTTGTGACTCTGCTCACATTTCCACAACAGTGTTTTGATAGCCAGAGGATTATGTTAGAGATGGACCTGACTTTCAAAATTGAGAACCTTGCATGGGGCTGAATTTCAACCTTACCTCTGCAGTGTCTCAGGGTGTTTGAACTTGGAATTCCAATGAGGGGAGTCTGACCCAAAATGACCCAGTGCCATTCATTCCAGAGTTGGACTCCTTCCCCTTCATGACTGAAAATTGTTTGGATAGCAACATCTCATTGGGCCCTGCTCTAGAGTTATAGCCAAGGCACACGCCAAAAAAAAAAATCCTTCTTGAATTAGGATATGGTGGAATTAAGCTCAGGAGATATAAAGAAATGGGAGAAATAACACTGATGATTTCTCTGAGTTTTGTTCTCGTCATAGTTGTTCTCGAAATATAGCTTCAAGTTTTGTATGTTTTCTAATGAATAATACTTTATATTTGTTAAGCACTGAGTCAAGAGTCGAACAACCAAGGTAAAATGGATTTTCAAAATATATAAACATCAGAAAGTTTTATAAAATGGGGATTTAGTTCGAAATAGTGATACTTGGCACTGTTATGTAGCCTATGCCAAATTTGCCTCTGAAAGCACTTTCCAGACTGCACAGCCTTTAGGAGAGAGACTGTCTCTTCACTATATGCCACCGCAGAACCTGCTGTCAGGGAGCCTCGGTGATCACCTGAAGCCACCCCAGTGACATTTCACATAACAAAATAGTAAGCAACAAGCATAATTGCTCTCAGACTTCAGAAAAAAGGCAGAGAAACAGCATGTCATGTTGGTGTGGCCCAGTTTAGTGACCTTATTTATAATCCTAAAGAGATGGGAGGACAGCCCTTTGTCCAGAACCTGTCCCCAAAGTATTGCTGATGGTACATGCTTCTCTCTCTTTCCCTAACTCACCTTAAGTAATTAATCTTTCTGCATTTCTACTGAAGCAGGTCACCATCTCCCTGGCAGACCTAGAGCTGAGCACAGTGATCCTGGTGCACCATGCAGCCTTCTCCTTAAAGTGGGAGGAGAAGGTGCAGAGGGATAGCAGGAGTAACTCCAACCATTCCTGGCTCAGTCACATTTCTCCTTGTATTTGCTTTTCTCCTTGCTTCTATTTACGTGGTTTGACTGTTACAAAAAACCCGACCCAAAACAAACAACCAACCAACCAAATAAATCCAAAAAAAACCCTGGTGGTTGCCCTAGCTGGAACTCTGGGTCTGTATTAAGACCATCGTACTTAACATAGCTTTGTGTCCACCTTAACCCACTGAATCCATAGGGTGCAGATAGGCTGGTTATTACTTTCTCAGCCCTGGACATGTGATAAGTACCTAAATGTGTCCAACACCAAAGGAAGGAGTCTGAATTGGTCCCTAGAGATTTTACAGCTTCACAGAGATGCTGGGAAATGTCCTGATGCTCCAGCTGTGCCATTGGGGGTCTCATGCTGGAGGAACATCCTCTTGTGTCCTGCTGATGATGCTCTGCCTTGACTTCTGTCTTTGTGTTACTGCAAACAGCCACACACATCCCTGTGCCGCTAAAGCCAGACTGGCTTGCGGTGGCAGAAAGAGGTGGTGTTGAAGCATGTTTGAACGTCATGCTGGCCTGCACATCTTTCTGAACTTCTTTTTTGAGATAGCGCTTCTCTGTAAATCATGTCATTCTCTTCTTTTTCATATTTCTCTCTTCTGTTTTTTTTTCCTTTGATGCTGAGCACAGGCTGAGAGATTGCTCA
The DNA here is from genome assembly GCA_013400195.1 of Aramus guarauna. Lineage (NCBI taxonomy): Eukaryota > Metazoa > Chordata > Aves > Gruiformes > Aramidae > Aramus > Aramus guarauna. Next base: position 364,387 of record VXBL01006187.1, on the reverse strand, counting down.
GTGCCTCAGTCTGGGCTATAGCACCTCTGAATCCTGCTCATCCTTCCCCGTGCACACAGGTGACATCCTGCTCTGTGCTAGACTCTGTATGGACACCAGTCAAGAGATAGTCTGTGTCCCAAAGATGATACAGTCTCAGAGTTTGAAAGCTAAAACATGTCTGGCCAGGAGAAAAGAATGTGTTCAGCTCTTTCTGCTTCAGGCTATGGGGACTGGGTCTGTTTTGAGCTAAAAAGTGCTCCTCCTCTGCAGTAAACCCTGTATTTTCAGTGTCTCGCTAGCCTGTGTTGGCAGGCTGCTCCACTCATTTATTTTTTTTGTGGCATTTTGTTAGAATAAGGGAAGAGGTGTGATTCTCCCCATGCTGGTGTTGAGGTGAGGTGGGAGGAACCACAATGACTTTGGTGGCATCGCCCTGTCCCTGCAGAAGGCTAATACGAAGCACTCGCCTGAGGGTTCATTGCGTAGCTGAGAGCCGGGTTAGTGCCCACCGCTGAGAAGGGTCTGTGCGCAAATGTCAGGCCCAGGAAGCAAGTGAATTGCTGGGATGGTGCAGACTTGCCAGGAGAAGCCCAGATCGCTCTGACAATTTAGATAGGAAGACAAGCTGTTTTCTGGCCGTTGTCCCTTCCCTCCAGCCTCTCACAGCAAAAAGCTCTCATGTAAGGACGGAGATGGCAACACTGCTTTTTAGCAGAGCTGGATGCATGCAAGGAAGAAATGCAAGGCGTTAGAAACCTAGAGAGGCAGGTCTTGCTGTCTGGGAGCAAACTGCTCATGCATTCCCTTGTAAAAAGTCTTGCACCCTTCCTACCACCACGGCTGAAAAATAACCTCTCCCAACCGAGCCCAAATTGACAAACCTGGCTAACATACAGTTGCTTCCAACTTCCAGCCCTGCTCCTGCATCTGTTGCTGCTTCTAAACCCTGTGGCTATCCTTTCACATTGCACAGAGGCTACCCCTTGCATGTAATTAGCAAAGTGATAAGAAAACATTAGTCAAAGCTATCCAAACCAGGATTCTTGCTGAAACAGACTATTTCTCATGGAATCTGTGACAGAATGTGAGCACCAGACTCTACAGTGCTCTGCTGGTAGCAGCTGCGTCCATTAATTACTCTAGATTTGTTAATAGTTTGTCCTTGGGGGAGGACTTTGCTGGGAAAGATCACTGAAAGCTCCCTGCCAAGGTCTCTTGGATAAGCAGGCCAGGTTTTTCTGGTGTGTGCATGAGCTGGGTTTTCTCTTGTTGGAATTCCATGATGACTTTCTGTTTGTGTTGATTGGGTTTGTCTCATCATCACATCCAACCTGAGCTGTACAAATTCCCTGCCCGTGGCAGGGAGGGTGGACTAGATGATCTTTGGAGTCCCTTCCAACCCAAACCATTCTGTGATTCTATGAAATTCCTCAGTTTTTGGGGGGTAGGGATGTTATTTGACAGGTTATTAGTGCTATACTGTGAAGCACACATTTTAGTAAAAGTAGAAATAAAACTCACTACCTTGCAAAACATAGCAGCAAGGCCAGTGCAAATGGAGACTTTGTGATTCCGCCCATGGCTTGACGACCTGCGAAGGAGAGGATGTTTGGAGGAAACGTGCATTAAAGTCCTGCTGAAACCCTCCCTTTGGGAAATCCCTGGCCATCAGGTCATGTCACAGTTTTCCCTGTTTTTGATTCGGAAGGAGTTGCATCCTGGTGCCCAACTCTTCCTCCAACCCACCAGCAGTACTCACTGCCCCGCAGAGGCTCACTGAACACCGGACCCTTCGAGACACACAGCACCACTGTGGCTGACGTGTAATGAGCTCAGGTCATAGTGACTGACACATAAAAGGAGCTGGGGGCTTCATTTCTTTTGGAGCTGGTTGAACAAGGTTCTCCCAGGGCAGGGAGAAGGGGCTGTAAAGGGAAAGCACTCCATTCTGCTTTAGAAACACTTGCCCCAAACTGGAGATTGGATTATTAATTTAACCAAGGGAGCTAAAACAAGCAAAATACTCAAAATCATCCTGATTCACCTTAAATACCCACCTCATTTTGTCTAGTTAATATTCTTTTCCAAACACAATTCAGATCTTCCCTGTGGTACAGCCTGAGGAATATAGACCTTGCCAGCAGTTTCTGGAGCTGTTGCAGAGTCACCCCACAGTCAGTGTGCCCCTGGCTTGTTTTTCACCCTACATAGGTCTCTGGTCCTGCACCCCAGGGAGCAGGAGATGTTCAGCCTGACATGAGGAACCACAATAGAAGGTGGGCATGACCATGCTGTGATGCATGGGGACAGGGAAGCCCAAGCCATTCCCAAGGAGCATTCCTGAGCAAATGCATCACCCCAAGGTGCAATACAGAGATTTTTGCTGGCCCAGAAGGGGCTGTTTGCCTTCACAGGCAGATCTTCCTCATGGCTCTGCATAGGGCAGTTGGGATTGCCAGTCACACTGGGAGGTTTTAGCAGGAGCAATTAAATTATGGCACTTTTCCTCTCTGGGTAGAGTCTTATGGAGCAGGTTGCCAGAGTCTGGCCATTGCAAGCTCTGCCCTGCCCCTATCCTGCTGCAACACTCAACCACCTCTGGTCTTGATCCCTCCTCCAGCCCCAGCTGTCACAGGAGGTTCCCAGGGACGTGGCCGGAGGGGAAAGACGCTGTTATCCTTTCATTTCCTGAGCTCGCTCTGCTGTGGTTTTGCAGGGAGCGGAGACGAGGAAGCGCTCGCCGACACTAAGCAGCCAGTTCAAGCGGTCCCTGGAGCTGTTGATGAGGACTCTCAGTGTGTGCCAGCCCTTTTTTGTTCGCTGCATCAAGCCCAATGAATACAAGAAGCCCATGGTAAGTCCTGCTTTTCTCTCCTGGTCGCTTTTTGTACAGGAATGCCTTGCAAGGTTATTCTGCCCCGGAGCCAATAGCAAAATTTGGGAGTTGATGGAGCTAGGATTGGCCTTGGGTGCTTAGAAAACCAACCTGCAGCCCTTTCTGCAAGCAAGAGAGTCACCAAAGGGTTGGCAAAATTGGGCACTTTTTTGCTATCCAACAGCACCCCAAAACTTCTTGCAGAGGGGAGTTCCTGCCCCTGCCTTTCTTCCCAAGGACGACCTCAAGGAATTCACCCTGCAGCCCTTTCTCCTATAGGAAATGCCTCTGAATTTCCACAGGGAGTAGGTGCCCAACAGAGCCTTAGGCTGAGCTGTAGGACCCTGGGTTCAATGCTATTGCAGGGTTCAATGTTTCCTAAAATTTATCCCCCTCCCATGGGTGTTTTCTAAAAAATCTTTGCTTCCAAGGAATCTCACTGTTTCACCCCCATTAGATCCTTTCAAATGTTTTTTTTTTAGCACCGATTGTGAAAGCACAATTCTAAAAGTAGAGAAAAAAAGAGGCAAAATAGCACAGAGGAAAGGTGAGAATTATTATTTTGCTCTGATTCCCAGAGAGTTGCTTGGAAAGCAATGAACACTCTGGGGACAAACTATAAGTAGCAAATGAAAGGGAAGGAGACAGCTGTAAATCCTGCTGACCACAAACAGCTCATGGAGAGGACTCCGAGTTTTGCAGCAAAAGGTAGACAACGAGACAGGTGTTGAGCACCCTGATCCCACTGTCAGCACCTTGCAGGATTGGGCCCTGGTGCTATTAGCAATCACTGTTAGCTGCTCACCACTCTTAATAGTGATACTGCTCGGGGAGGAAGTGCTTTATTTAATAATAATTTCAGCTATTTGTTTCTGCGAGTCGTTTTGCCCATGCCTTTGCACTTCAGTAGGGTTAATCTAGCCAGAGCTGGAGCTTTATCTAAAGTCAGTGTCTGTCAGCAAAGCTCAACTGAGTGCAAAAAAGTATAAAATACCAAATTTCAGAGCTGTTAGGTACAAGCAGTGGTTTTTTTGCAACTTATTTTTGCTGTTCGGTGAACCTAATACGATGCGGGGCAAAAAGTTTGGTGGCTTTCTCAGAGCAGTTCACTGTGCCCTTATCCTGGCTTTGGTGAGCATGAAAAGGCACCTAATAGCATGTTAATGGAAAACTTTGGGTTAATATTTAACAATATGTCTGATTTGAGATTATCATCTGAGTTGAGATCAAACCAAGAATATGGGTGACGTTGAAAAATAGATGTACATCCTGAACTGATGTTAACAAATTATTCCCGGTGCCCTCAAGGACCTTGAGCTGCTTTTACACGTGGATGTCTGGGATTCGGTCTGGCATTTTGTGCCCTGCATAGCAAGTCTGTATTTCATCAGCTCTTGCAAGCGCTGGGCCAGAAGACCCTGTCAAACCCATTTATCTACAAAACTTTCAGTGGGACATAAAAACAGCTGTAAGTTTGAAAGAATTAGGCAAAGAGAAATTAATCTCCCCATTAAGGTGGATGAGCTAACAGTGATTCAGGGACTGTAGTGATATAAGGTATGAAATGTGATTTCTTGCTAAATTTATTTTTGGCCTTGGTTTAATTACACAAAGGGGGAAAAAAATCCCAGACAATGGTACGCAGAGCTGTGCAGGGTGACTACAAAAGAGAACATTTTCTGGGAGTTCATTTTCTGTCCCTGACTTTGAAGGAAAGTGTACTGATAGTGATAGGAAATGGGATAGTGGGAAGTGAAAGGTCAGTGGAAAGTCCTGACTGTTACTTTATGTTATTTTAAAACTCTGCTTCCTTCTAAAATGTGCTTTGTGGGGGGAAAAAAAAAAATTGTTTGTATGAGCATGCTGGCTGGAGTTCTCTGGGTCTGTACCTCATCCCATGCTGCTGTTTCTGAGCATTGCTCTGTCGTTCTGGTTAATCCGAGAGAAATGCATGGGATGAATTAGGTAACAAACCATGCAAAGAAAGACAAAACTTCCTCCAGCAGCCTGTGTAACACGGGTGCCTCATCAGACCTTGATGCCAGGAAGCTCACAGTTTCCCATATGCAATGACCTAGCCCTGCAGACTCTGGAGGGCTGTTTGCAGCCCACAACTGCTCACATACCCTTCTGCTTCATGGCGGGGGAGACAGAGTAACACACCGCTTTCCTCTGCACCCTTCTTGTCCCCACTCCCCAATACCCACTGTAGATTAGGACAGCTTGAGACCAAATCTGGATGATGCTACTTTCTGCCTTTTCCTCGCTCATCTGTTGTCTTCTCCTGGGATCAGGATCTCTTATGTTAGTCCAGCCCTTTAATGATTAAGTGGTTGCTGTGAGCTAGTCAAAAAGCTCTCTCCAAGGATGGGGCGATGGATATATCCATAATGCAGATCTGCCTGTCCCAGGAGATGCGTCTGAGATACAGGGATAGCTGAGATCCACGTGCATTCCCATCTCTCCTCCTTCACCTCAGAAGACGCTCACATCTGTACGTGCACAGAAGCTTACATTTTAGACAGCTGAAGGGAGGGCAGGTACATAACTCCCTGGCAGTAACTTTTGGCCCAGGCTAGGGTTTACTGTTCCAACTCTTCATGGTGCACCAGCACCACACCACGTCTGCCTTTATTTTACACTTGAACAGTTTTTGGGTGCTCCCAGCAGACAACGTCAGGCTGCAAGAGGGTGCACTAAGGGACGCCAGGATCCTCCTCAATGCACTAAAGCACTGAGCCAACAGCAGGGATTTTCCTGAACCTCCCTTTCCTTCAGCAGATCTTCCCCTTTAGCAGCACCACTCACTATGCACCCAGAGGTGCCCAAAACCAGGGCGAGCAGCCAGGTTTATTAGCAAACATCTGCAACGACTGCGTTACTTAAGTCTGCTGTCTGGTCTTGAAACTGTCCATTGCTTGTCAGGAGCAGTCATGGACATTGATCTGAGATTTGTCCTTTCCCTAAAACCCTCAGTTGGTATCAGTTCTGACTTATTCATTTTAAACTCCTTGGATGTCCTCCTGGGTACAGTGCGGTTTGATGCCAACAGATTTATTTGCAGATTTAAGGCTACACTCTTTTTTTTATGTGACTTTGAGGTGTCACCTACCCTAAGATCAACTGGTATGGGCACACTAAGACCTTTGAGTGACTGAGCCTTCACTGATACGATCCTCTGCTTCCTCTGCCTACAAAAGAGAGCTGCCCTGCCCGTACAGGAGGGCTGTGATCATGCCAGTAAAGCTCAGAGTGGCAGTCAGAAGTTAATGACCATGAGTGGTCACTGCAAGGGTGACTGTACGGTTTGACCCTTGTAGATGCAGCACTGCTTCCCATTTTCCCAAGGTAATGTTCACTGTTGTATCATGCTCTCCAGTTCTCCTCTCAGCCCTTTGTGTAATGTGTAGGACACATCCAGTCTTGCAAGCAGGAATTAAAGAAACAGAGTGAGTCAAACACACTCAGGAGTTCATAAGATCAGGCCCATGACAGACAACAGTCCTGCAGCCTTGGGTCCACCAAGTGAAAGGTCTGGGTGGATGCCTGACTTGGTTGGCCCACACATCATCAGAGTTACCATTCTCTTATGGCCAATCCACACCAAGATGTGCAATCAAACCACCGTGTCCTGTAACTTCCCCAGCTGTTTGACCGGGAGCTGTGTGTCCGTCAGCTGAGGTACTCAGGCATGATGGAGACCATCCGGATCCGCCGAGCCGGCTACCCCATCCGCTACACGTTTGTGGAGTTTGTGGACCGGTACCGAGTGCTTATGCCTGGGGTGAAGCCAGCATACAAACAGGTGAGCATCTTCTTCCATGGGTAGTGATTGCTCTCCAGAAACATTTATGGGGTGCACATCCTCTCCAAAAGCAATTATGCAACATTTGATCCCCAGATGTTACAGTGGTGCTCTGGGCTTTCCAAGCAAAGGCAAAAGGGTTATGGGGCTGGCATGGATAGGTAGCAATATCCAGCCTGTTCCTCTCACTCACCTTAAATGTGGTGACAGTAAAGCCCTGGGAACCTCATTAGCAGAAATCTGCTGGAATTGGAACCGGAAAAGGTCCCCACTGGGCTTGGGAGGAGCGATGGGTAAGGCTGGTCCTGGTGAATCCCACCACCTCTCCTAACAGGGCGACCTGCGTGGTACATGCCAGCGCATTGCTGAAGCGGTGCTCGGGAAGGATGATGACTGGCAGATCGGCAAGACAAAGATATTCCTGAAGGTAGGTGGCTCTCCATGTCCCCCCTTGCCATCTGGGACCCTTGCCTGTGAAAGGGGTCTCCTACCATCCCCTTTTCATCACCAGACATGACCCTTTTACATGGTCTCTGGGCTGGTGTGTCAGTGGGTAGAACCTGGGCAAAGGCAGGATATTTGGGGCCGGTGTAGGAAGCAGCGAGCAGGAAGAAGTCCTGACACTCTGCCAGCCCTGATGCATGCACGTACCCGTACGGATGCAGGAATACTCACAGTGCACAGCCTTTTCCCTCCAGGGCTGAGCCACTCAACCTTATCTCCTGCCTTCACCCAAAAGGCACAGCAGCTGGAGGGATGTCCATGCAAAGACCTGCAGAGAGAGGGACCAAGAGCACAGTAGGCTTGCTTTGCTTTCAGCAGGTCCTTGCATGGCCCAAGACGTGCCTACAGCCTCCCTCTCTGCATCGGTCCAGCTCACACGGAGCAGCCCAACGTCGCAGGTCCCCTGCAGCACCGTTTCACACTCATCTCTCCTTACAAACTCATTCCTGTGTTGCTCTGGGAAGATGAGGCTGAGCTGGCCAGGAACCAAGCTGGAAGCAAAGGCTTCTCTTGAGCAAAAATCTCAGCAGTGAACTATGACTGCTTATATCTAAATTCACCCCAGCCCCATTACGAACACCCCCATCTCTTCCCTAGAAGCTATTCCCACTAGTCACTCTTTCCAGAGCCTGTTATCAAGATCGCGCAGCTGTCAGGGCAGGAAATGGAGAAATCAGGAGGCCCTGAGGGGCTTCATGAGGTCAAGCAAAGCAGGAAACGTGTGGAGCTGCCTCTGCTGCACCCAGCATGCAGGGCTCAGCGTGCTGTCACCAGGAAAGAAAGACGAGTTACAAACAGCATGAGAGGAATCCATAGGAAGGTTAGACTGATGCAACTGAAAGTCTCAGGGCAAGGAAATTTAGTGTTTTGTCCTTAAAGTGTGGAGGCATTGCAGCCTTGGCTGGAGGGAGCGATGGGACTTGGGCAGCCTGGAGTTGTTCCAAACCTCTCCAGTGCTCCCAGGAACTGCTCCCATGGCTGACGGCACTTGCAGGAAGCTCTGCGTGGAAGGGAAACATAATCTGGTTGTTTTCAGACTATAAAGTATTGCATATGCAGTTTCTGGATGCTCTGGTTCATTTGGGAGTGAAGGCAGTAGATCACTAGGGTTTATGTTAGGATTTCCCTAGTGAGGAGGTGGGGTGATAATTGGGATGTAAACTGTCCCAAGAGTTTACTTTGGATGTCTTCTCTGGGGAAGGACCTTGTACCACCCCTCCTGCTACATGTCAGGCAGATGGAGAGCTTCAGACACAAGCACTGTGTCGTTTCCTCCCACAGGACCATCACGACATGCTTCTGGAGATTGAGAGAGACAAGGCCATCACAGACAAAGTCATCCTCATCCAGAAGGTGGTCCGTGGGTTTAAAGACAGGTAAGTGTGAGCCCCACTGCCAGATAGAAGGTGGGCTATGTGGGATGCTTCACGCAGCAAGCAGCTCCTGGGGGATGCATCACCTAGTGCTCATCTGACCTGTCCTGCCTGCAGCTGGGGAGAGGGGAGCCTTGATGTGTTGACACTCAGGTGCAGCAAGTATTGGAGGAAAAGAGTAGAGGAAGCAAGAGTAAAACTGTAGTATCTGCCCCAAACATGGATGGAATAGGACCTTCTGTGCCTGTTTAGTGCTGTCTTCAGGGAAACTGATGTTTGTTATGGCAATGCAGCAGTGGGACTCTGAGCCTGCTGAAGGCAACACTAAGCCTCCAGTCTATGGGGATCCCCACAAGACTGCAGTGAGACCATCGGGTTGTCCATTGTGACTAACCTTGCTCTCCCCAAAACACAAGGGGTTCAGGACTCCTCCCTTTGCAACCCAGTTGCCAGACTTGGGAGGAGAACAGGTAGACCATGAGGAGCTTATGGCACAGTTGCGGAAGAAGAGGCGGAGCCACAGCCAAGGACAAGCTTCACTGAAGGAAGAGAGACGGTTCTTGGGCTTTTGTGCTCTTTGAGTGTCCAAGCCATGGCTGTGACTCAGGTTGTGCCTTGGGTTTTGCAGAACGGGCACATGCCAAATAACTCAGTAATCCTTACCACAGTAATCCTAGCGAGATCCCAAAGTCCTTCCAACACAGTTGTCCCCAGGGTGTCTACAGGCTGGATCAGGCCAGGCTACAAGGGACGGGAGGAACAGATAGGGATGACAAGGTGGTGTTGCTGAAGTTTGCTCTTGATAGAAGATTCTGTCTGGGTGAGATAGAATCTGTTGTCAGATGAAGCAGGGAGAGCAGGCAGAGAAGAGATTTCAGATGAGAGAGGAGGGTGCAGTGGTGTGGGAGGAGGGGACCATTCTCAGCACCCTCTGCTCTGCCCATTCCCATAACCTGGCAGATTCTGCCTGCAGAGACCTATCAGAGAGAGCCCCTACAGATCTTTTTTATGAAAGCAAGGCGAGCTGGGGGAGGAGACATTTTCAGGCCAAAATGCAATGTTTACTCCACCTGGCTGCTCAGTTTCAAATTGCCAAAGAATGAGACCCAGGAGATGATAACTTGCTGCCAAACTGCAGAGGCAAGTGACTGAAATGCCTTTGCAGGTCCAATTTCCTGAAAGTGAGAAATTCAGTCCTGATGATTCAGAGATACTGGCGTGGACATAACTGCAGGAAGAACTATGGTGCTGTAAGTACGGGGGTGCTTCCTCACATCTCTACCTCTTTCAGCTGGGACATACATAAGAGTTTCCTGGCTGAAAATGCCCCACTGAGTGTAGGAGGGGGTGGGATTGGCTTTTATCAGCTGTAGTGACAAATGGAGGTTTGCTCTTGCTGCATTGCCTTCTCATTGAAAAGAACATCTAACCACCTTCTAGCTGTCCTTTTCCCTGTGAGTTAGATGTCCATTGCACAAACTGGTCACTTGGGGTTTTAAAAGTCTTCCTAGTTTCCAGGTGACTGAAAACTCAAGAGCAGCTTCCTCTGAAAAACAAACTCCATCTCCAGGTAGGACTGTATCTGGGTTTCTCCTCAACCCAGTCATGGTCCTCCTCTCTCCCTATCCCATCTGGCTCTGACCCAAATGTGGGTCATTTGGGAAGTGCGTTGGGGTCTAAAGTATCTCAATATCATTCTCCAGGCCTGTGGCTTGATAGGAATAGTGACTTCTAGGCTGGTCAGGATGCTGCCTCCTGCCATGAGACAGCACCTTGGCTGTCAGGCAGGAGGTCTGCAGATGCTGGACTTCCATGGGAGCAACCCTCATGCCTTGTGGCTACCTTGAGATGACCAACCAGACCTCCTGAGACCTCTCAAAGGCAGAAACTCTGTAGGACTCTGTGGAGTAGAAACTGCCTTTGTCCTTCCTGGGCTTTGAATCAGTGCAGCAGCAGGAGGGCTTAATTTCTCCACCCTCTTGGAGAACCTCCCTCCCAAAGTCTTGTCCCAGTGGGGGCTGATTTCAGTGGCTCTTATTTACAGCGGTGCAAGAAGATTAGTGATGTAAATCTGCTTAGGATGGGCGAGCCCCTGGGCAGCGGAGTGGTTTCATCCTGCTGCCTCTTGCAGATGCGGATTGGCTTCCTGAGACTGCAGGCCCTCTACCGATCCCGCAAGCTCCACAAGCAGTACCACATGGCTCGGCGGCGGATCATCGAGTTTCAGGCACGATGCCGGGGCTACCTGGTCCGCAGGGCTTTCCGCCACCGCCTCTGGGCTGTCCTCACCGTCCAGGCGTACGCTCGGGGCATGATCGCCCGAAGGATGTATAAACGCCTCCGGGGGGAAGTAAGTACCATGGAGGAGACGTCGGTCGTGGGAAACAGAGGTGGGGACAGGGGAAATAAACATGCTTCTGCATCCCATGCTTGCGGGATCAGTTTTTAAAGAGTAAAAAAGAATTTAAAAAATAAATACATGGCTATTCAGAGGGGCTCTTGTGTTTATTCCTTCAGTATCATCGACGCCTGGAAGCAGAGAAACTTCGGCTGGCGGAAGAGGAACGACTCCGAAAGGAGATGAGTGCCAAGAAAGCCAAAGAGGAAGCAGAAAAGAAGCACCAAGTATGCAGGAACTGATGTCTTTCTGGGGCTCTGTCTCTGTCCCCCAAAAACAGGGACTGTTTTTGCTTCTTTGAGAGGGAATGCCAAAAATATCTAAGGGATTTCTGCCCTGCTTGAGCGGTTTGTATTTAATTCACTAAAGCACTCTGTGCTCTAACTAGTTTGAAGCTGCTCCAGAATTTCTGATCTGCTGCACAGGAATGCCAGAGATTATAGTTATTATTTACTTGCTTTTGCTATTGTACAAAGGCTGAAGGGTGAACTGGGACACTGCGTGTGTGTGTGCACACATGGTTGTTGTGCGAAAGAAAAAAAATTAGGTCAGTAAGAGTCCCTGTGCTTGGACAAGACCCTCTAAACAGGCACTAAGGAAGGAGAAAATGCTATTGCTTTGTCTTCCTGCAGTTACGAAACTGAGGCATGGACATGTCACTCATTTGCTCCAAGTCACATTGCTAGGATAATGTCCCAAGCACCAAGCAGTCTGCCTTCCTAAAGCCAGGCCCTGCAGAATTTGGTGCCAGTTCCTTGGAGGGAGCAGTTTAGTCATTGTACTTGTCCTCTTCCAGGTACGCCTGGCCCAGCTGGCGCGGGAAGACGCAGAGAGAGAAGTAAAGGAGAAGGAGGAAGCACGTCGGAAGAAAGAGCTCTTAGAAAAAATGGAGAAAGCACGCAACGAGCCAGTGAACGACTCGGAAATGGTGGACAAAATGTTTGGATTCCTGGGAACGACCTCCTCCCTGCCTGGCCAGGAGGGACAGGCACCCAATGGCTTTGAGGTACTGGAGACATACATGAGCCTGGATATCACATGAAAGGCTTTAACAACACATTAATGAATTAAGGGAAAGTGGGATAATCCAAAAGGGGGTCTGAAGGCCTTCCTTCAAGCCTAGGCTCTTTTGTGTGGCCCCAGAGGGTTTCCATGCTGTGGTTGGGGACAGGCAGACAGTCTGCAGGCTTTCTCTGGGGCTGCAGCATGGAGGGAAGCAGTATCACTATAAGACCATTGAGGACTTGTGACCTTTGAGATCCTCTCTCTTGTGGTTCATCATGGCATTTAGCTCTTGAACATCCTTTCCCCATGCTAGGAGTGGGGCCATGCTTGATGCTTCTGTTGCTCTGGGGACATTCCTGGGTACAGGCATGTCCTTTGGGATTTGGGCTTTGCATGGGCTGCAGAGTTGTATTTCATGGTTTTCCCTCCAGCTGTCTTTTTCTTTTGGGATGGAAATCAGATGGGCGGAAAAATCAGGCCCAAGGGGAAAGGGCAGTTCAGTATCCAAAGCCAAGCTGAATACCTGACTTGTTCTTCCCCACCAGGATCTTGAGCGAGCTCAGAAAGAGCTGGAGGAAGAGGACCTTGATGCAGCATTGCCTCTCCCAGAGGAAGAGGAGGAAGACCTCTCAGAGTACAAATTTGCCAAGTTTGCCGCTACGTATTTCCAGGGCACGACAACACATACCTACATCCGCCGGCCTCTGAAGCAGCCTCTCTTGTACCATGAAGATGAAGGAGACCAGTTGGTGAGGCAGGGGATGAAAATCCTCAAGCAGGGCAGGGAGGGTTGGAGCAAACCTGGGGAACCCTTCAGCCAAAGGGTACCAGAAGTTTCCCTTTGCGATATACTGGTGTGGTCATGGTTTGGTGGAGAGCACAGCCCTCATCCACTGCACATGCATCCATAGACACTGTCCCACCAGCATGCTTTGAGCACCAGCAAGACAACAAGTGTTAGAGGGACATAGTGGTGAGTCCATCTATGAACCTTGATATTTGTGTTAGGACAATTAATGAAGTGCGCTGGGCTCAGGGCATAGATGATGCAAATTGTTGAGCAAGTGCCACTTGTAAGGCTGCTACTCAGCAGCTGGAAAAGTTGCTTCTTATCTTGCCAGTGCAGAGGAGAAACACTTATCCTATAACCAGCAATACAAGAGCAGAACCGATAGCACCTACATGGCTATAATGAACTTTACATTGGCCATAAACTTGTCTTCACCATGGTTCTCCTTCCACTCTGCAGTAGGTTAGGAGCTGCCAGTCACTGCCCCTCTATAAGGCTGACATCTCCTAGCCAAGAAGCAAACCTCTTGCAGTGTGCACAAACACACCATGATGGTGTGAACACAGAGCCTGAATTTGTGGTCCCAGCCACCAGCCTGCCTGGGTTGCTTAAATGGGATGTAAGCTGCAGGCAAAACTGTTATGTGTGGCACAGGAAAGTGTTTTGTCTCCTGCAGATGTACAGGGAGACCACAGTGGTGATCCTGATGGACTCAGCATGGCTTGACCACCCCGTCCACTGCTCTGGTGCAAGCTAATGGAGTGTAACTTTCCTTTCAAATAGGCAGCACTTGCTGTATGGATCACTATCCTCCGTTTCATGGGAGACCTCCCTGAGCCGAAATATCACACAGCCATGAGTGATGGTGGTGAGAAAATACCAGTGATGACAAAAATCTATGAGACTCTTGGGAAGAAGACCTATAAGAAAGAACTGCAGGCTCTGCAGGGAGAAGGAGAGGTAACTGCTGCGGCTGTAAAAGAGATGCCATTATTAGGAGCTGGATATTGAAACGTGTTGGAAAGAAATGACTTGTGAGGTTTGCTGCAGGCAATCAGTTTGTCAATTTTATTTGCAATTATGCTACAAAGGGAGAATTGCCTGTATCAGGTGTTGTTACTCACCTTCTTCACGGGGATAACTGAATGTTCCCCAGCAATACAGTAAGGAAAGTGCCTTGATACTCATGGGGCTTTGATCTCTCTCCTCCTCCTTGTAGGGCAGAAATACATGGGTGGAGTGCAATGTCCTGTGTCATCATCTCTCATTTGGGGATTTCTTTTTGATCAGCCCTGGGTCAGAAGAGACCAAATTAAAAACATGCCCTTAATCTTGGGGCAGGAAGTAAAGAGTTACCAGGCAGCACTGCTTCCCAAATTAAAGAAAAAAAAAAATTAACAAAAAAAAAAAATTCCTGTTGCATCCTCAGTGCATTCTGGGATGTCACTGGAGGTATTTGTCTTAGGACCCCTCCCAGATAAGACATTGGTCTGCATAAACTGCTGTCCATAGGGCTGATGTGCTTTCATCTTTGGCAATTGCTTTATTCAGTAAGATGAGGTATTACCTGATACTGGGATTTTCTAGATGGCACTGTTGCATTTTCAAGAAGTTTTCGGTGGTATTATCCAGACAAGCCCCTGCAGCATTTGCAGGTGTAAATTAACAAATGTCCTAGTTTTTAGAGACAGTGATATCATTCAGCACCTTCAGTGAATTACCTGAGAAGGAGAGGAGCCTCATCTGGATTGTAATTCTGTGAAAATATACACGAAGAATCACCTTTAATTCCTTCTACCTATCATTTCTTTCTTGTTTATTACAAAAAGGCACATTTTGGCCAATTGAGACATCAGGTAGTACAGAAGGAAAGTACAAAAGGAAAATTTCAGCTGTCATTTTTGTCTGTGGTTACATCTGCTCTGCAGGGTGCACAACAGTGCAGAGAGATGTCTGAGCTGACCCTGAGCATGATGATATGCAAATCCAGGTTTACAGTACCAACTTGGCTTTACAGTGGATATAAAGCATCACAGCTGCAGGACTCAAAAGTGTTGATCTGGTGTAAAATCGCAGTCTTCTCAAAGCTATTTAAATGGGGAGAGGTTAACTCGGTCAAAAAGTGGAGTGATTATCCATGCCATTTTAATCCCACAGCTGGCATAAAGTTGGTATAAAAGTAGAAAGCCAACAGTAACTTGATGATATGTAATCAGTGTCTGGGTCTGTCCCACATCAAATTTATTCTTCTGGGAAATCTGATAAGAGCACAGAGCTGTTTGATGGTGATGAAAACACAATAGGTAACTACCTGCCCATGAATCCCTGGCTAGATGACTTCCAGCTCACAGACCTGCTGTGCAATTTCCTCATATCAGAGAGTGGTCTTGCTTATCTCATTTGTAATGTAGGAACAAGCCTAAATGGGATACAGCAGAACTGGGTGGACAGAAGTTGAATCAGCCACTTATTCTCTAGGAATAAAGTAGAATAGAGTAGAATAGAGTAGGGTAGGGTAGAGTAGGGTAGGGTAGGGTAGGATAGAGTGGAATGGAATGGAATGGAGTAGAGTAGAGTAGAGTAGAGTAGAGTAGAGTAGAGTAGAGTAGAGTAGAGTAGAGTAGAGTAGAGTAGAGTAGAGTAGAGTAGAGTAGAGTAGAGTAGAGTAGAGTAGAGTAGAGTAGAGTAGAGTAGAGTAGAGTAGAGTAGAGTAGAGTAAAATGGAAGTGAATAGAATAGAATAGAATAGAATAGAATAGAATAGAATAGAATAGAATAGAATAGAATAGAATAGAATATTTCACTTGGAAGGGTCCTACAATGATCATCTAGTCCAACTGCCTGACCACTTCAGGGCTGACCAAAAGTTAAAGCAAATTATTAAGGGCATTATTCAACACAACTTTTTTTCAGACGTCCCCAATATGTAGTTTTGAATTGGGAGAGGCTCACGGATTAGAGAGTATCTACAAAATTCAGTCAGACCTGGATTATTTCAAGGGTCACAGCAATATGGGTCCACCCTTCTGCTTCCAACCAGCCTCTGAAATATCTCACTCTGTGCCCAGGTTTCGTGGAGTTTTGCAGAAGCCCAGGGGAGGCAGGGTGAGCACATACTCGGCAGGGCTCTGTATCTCACCGCATTGCACTCCATGCCTCTTGCTTTGCAGAGTACTCACATTGACGGGCACAAGAAGAACAGCGTGCGGCACAAATTGGTCTCCTTAACACTTAAGAAGAAATCCAAACTGACGGAGGAGGTGAGAGGAGACGCTTGGCCGCCTGGCAGCACAAGTGCCGTTGGATTGTCTGCAGCCCTCTCTGACTCTCTTCTGCTTTTCCCTAGACAACATAGAACCAGCCCTCCTCTGGGTTTGGCGCTACCTGTCTCTCTGCCTGAAAGATTTAAGGAGTGTTTAAGGGGAAAGGTTGGCTTCCCGTGTCTCCTTGAGTCATTCTGCACCTCGCGCCGGCCTCCCCTCGGCTCCTGTTCTCCATCCATCCAGCACCTTCCCTCCCCTCTTTCACAGCCCTCCATCCAGCTGCCGATACCTCCCACCACTCTGTGATGGTCTGAATGTTATCCCTGCTTTTAGTTTCCTGCCCTCCACCATGGCATAGGCAGTAGAGGTGAGGTCTCCAAAAGTGCTCACCCATCCTCTGCTCCCCTCCAGTGCTGGGGACAAAATGCCCCATGGGAGCAGTTCACCTAAGCTGAGCACTTTTGAAAATCCCATCCCAAAAGAGTGAGGAGCAATAAATCTTTTTCTTT
>VXBL01006187.1:314428-347841 GCA_013400195.1 Aramus guarauna | reverse complement strand
TTTTTTGGGGGGGTGGGGGGTGGGGATATGACAGCAGTGCAAAGATGTGGATTCAGTCCTCTTTTACACACTGCCTTGTCCACCTCCAGAGCAGGCATCATCTCACCTAGCTGTAGCTGCATGAGAGCGTGAAGATTGCTCTCTGGGATAGTCACCCTCCTTCCCTTTAGGGTCAGCAGAGAGAAATAGGACCCAATCCAGCTTACCCTAATGTGGCTCTGAAGCAAATCTAGAAATGCCCGTCTTTCTTCAGTGGCTCTAATGGGAGATTGGGTTGACTAGCTGAGACAGAACTGGTAGGTGGATGAATGTCATCCCTGTTTGCACAAACAGCACCATGCTTATGTGCTTTCAGCTGCACAATTAGCAGGGGGAGCAGGTCCATTTTGTCAGTGTTTTAAGGATTTTTTTTTTTAATATGACTAAGTTACAGGGACAGGTCTTCCTTGGCAGTAAGTTGGGGTTATTCCAAAGATCCTTGGTGGCCCTCTTCCAAATGAAGGACCAGCTCAGAGCTGGGATGCAAGGGTGCCATTGTAGAAAACCTGGGCAAAGACCAAGCAGGTAGGAGTGTGACTAGACAGGACTATTTTCAGCTTCACCCGTATATGATTAAAGCCAACAAAGACAAACCCTCCTATTGCTGTTAAAGCGTTAGACTGAAGAACTTCTGAGACCCCCTCCTGGCTGGTGGAGGAGTCCTCCTGGGAGAGTACCACACATTTGGGGTGGGGGTGGGGGGGACATAGTAACTAGCAGTACTGAAAGAGAGCAATGTGTCTGGTTGGCAGGTGACAAAGAGACTTCACGATGGTGAGTCCACGCTCCAGGGTAATAGCATGCTTGAAGACCGACCCACCTCCAACCTGGAGAAGCTCCATTTCATTATTGGTAATGGCATCCTCAGGCCAGCCTTAAGGTTAGAAATCAAGACAAAGGCATGAACATGCCATTCTTTTCGTTCCTTCTTCCTTGAGCTATTCTTGATCTATTCAAATGATTTTTCAACTGTGTGCAACTTTACAAAGCTCTCATTGTATCATTTTTGTGGTTGTGTTGTATAATATGGCCTGGGTTACTTACTGTCCATAAGCCAGACAAACCTGTCCTGATGGAAAGACCACGCAGAGGGACTCAAACAGTTCTGAAAGTGCTAGTGGCTACTGGATTGGTTTTTTAACGCTCACTCTCGCTGTTCACTACACTTTCTTTTCTATTTGACCATTTAGATCTCTCTTGCTTGTGTGAATATTTTTTAATAGTATACTAATGAAAAACTCAAACTCATTCCAGTTGCTAAATTAAGCATTCAAAAACTGGAAAGCACCAAATTAAGGCCAACTGCACGTCTCTGGTTTAGCCTATTTATGTGTGTGTGTTTTAACACAGTCCTTGTTTATGTAGTCTGACACTCTTTTGACTCACTCCAGGAACAACATGGGCATCCTCATCTGATGACCAGCTTCTCTAATTTTCATTTTATCCTCCCAGTTCACCATGAAACCCTTAGCTTTACTTTTCTGCACAAAGTGTGCTCTGAAGGCAGACCTGGTAGTGTTCCGTGGGCTTTCCCATGGGGTTTGTCAGTGTAACAGGTTGGCTAATGTTTTTGCTGCCTCCATGTAGATGAGGAAATACTGTTATCCCTCATTTTACATGTAGAGAACTACGGTTAAAGTCAAAAGTGGACATTAATTCCCAAATTAAGATACCTGTCTGTGTACATGCCTGTTTGTGTATAAAAGCCAGACAAACCTTGACCTCCGCTGGAGCTGATCATTCCCAACACTTTCAGAAAGCAAGTTGAGGTGTCTCAAGAGGAACAGCCAGCAAATGAAGACTCCCAGCTGATGGCCCTCTATCGAAGTTAATTTAGGAGACTGTCTTGGTATCACTGGGAAATCTTTGTAAGAAAGCAGGGTAGGCTCCATCATCTAGAGGTGATATTCAGCTGCCTGAACCTTGAGACTCCCCTTTACTTCCCTCTTTCTCTAAGTAGAGGGAAATCTCAGCTGAAGCGTAGAGAGGACTCAGCGGACATTACAGGACTGGTGATGGATGACATCTTAGAGACAATGCAACCCTCGTTAGGGCAGTCAAATTAATATCTTTGTGATTCTAAAATCACTAACTATGAATCACATGGAGACAGGGTCTGGCTCTATCTCTATTCATGTCGAAAAACACCACCTCATTCATACTAATGGGTTTTTTTAATTCCTATTGCAGGGATGAAATCTATTGTCAAATCTGCAAGCAGCTGACCCAGAACCCATCCAAAAGCAGCCATGCCCGGGGTTGGATCCTGATGTCCCTCTGCGTGGGATGTTTTGCTCCTTCTGAGAAATTTGTGAAGGTAAATTGTAGATGATATTTGTCTCATGGATTATCTGCCAATATATTTTCTTTTCCATCCATGAGACCAGTTTTTTCTCTTGGGTTTCACAGTAGAGGGAATCCTGCTCTTTATCTCTGCCGGAATAAAAATGACATAAAGTTCCTAAGAAAAGTGTGTGTGATCCCAAGCTCAATGTCTAAAGTAGATCAGATGAGTCACTCCTGAGAAGTGACTCTCTCTTTCCTGTGACTATAAGGAGAGTGTAGACAACCAGTTCAGATGATGCCTCCTGCACTGCAGATGTGTGAAGATGTGATTAAGTGACTTCTGGTAGGAAAGTTGATTGTGGGAGGCTGCGTGGAAATTGCACAGCCAGGATAGCCCACATTTCTCCCCTGTTTCTCACATGCAAAGGCCTATGCATTCATTCAAGCATCTACTAGCTTTGACAGTATGACCTCGGGCATGTACTCTAACAAAATTGGTAAGGAATAGTACTACACAGCTAATTATAAATATAGCTTAATATAAAAAATTCCACATAGAAAGGGAAGGGTTTAATTTACCTGAAAGTATGTTTGCATAGTTGCTCTCTGCATGCTATAACTTGCCCCACCATGTGTCATACTGAAAATGCCCAGCTAATTAGCCACATGAGAGATGACATGTAATGTATCTTCGGAAGCACTGTGGATCAGCAGGACTGAAGTCAGTGGGAGATGCTAAGTGGTTGACACTTTTGAAAATCAGGTTGCTCTGAAGGATTTTCTTTTTTTCCCAGGCAAAGTTTTGTTGCCTAGATTGGAACAGTCTGCCTTCCAAATGAGTTACACACCTAGAGACTGACTAACACCCACTGGACTGCTCAAGTTAATCTCATGCCTAAGAGTTTGGCTGACACAGGGCAAAAGACTCAGCACTGTGTCTTTGCTTTGCCATGACATGACAAGACCTCCTTTGTCCCTCTCAGATCTTTGAATGCTGGAGCCTGGACCTGCTCCCAAGCCTGCTGGAAATAAAGATGGTCCATTAATTTCCATAGATATCAGATCAGGTACTTGGTCCTCAGCACTTAAAGAGCTGAAGCCAAGAATAGAAATCTCTCCTTCATCCCCAGGCCTTGCCAGTATGAAATCTAATAAAGAACATAAATTGCTGGCAAAGTGGCAGGAAAATAAATTATGTCTGGAAATGAGGTCTGAGAAAGTATGCCACAGGAGGTTGTGAGGGTTTAAATCTTTAATAGTGGAAGATTATTTTAGGTGAGCGAAGCACTTCTCAGAAATAATTTATGGGTAGCTCTGAAGACATGCCCAAAGTTATGGTCCATGCTGAAATATATGGCAATATTCCCAAAAGCTTTGGAGAGGGTTTATGCTAATTCTGCCCTTATTCATCCTGGAGAGTAGATCAACTCTTTTGCACCTTGGGCTGTTGGAGATGAAAGGGGGTATTCACACGGTCTGATTCCAGATACTTTTCTCCTCTTCAGAGGACATGGAAAGAGACAGGCTTCTCTAGAGGGCAATTCTGAGATCATAAGCCAGGGTCCTACTCTGAATCTCCTTCCAAAGAGGTTCCTGTCCCCATAGGCAGCCTGTGGTGACTGAAGCTCCTCGAGTATGAGAACATCCCTTGCAGCAGCCCACACTGTGGTTATGCTTCAAGGCCCCACTCTTGCAAACAGCAACACACAGGCAGTGACTCAGACAATGTCTCAGAGCTCCTCTGAAGCCATGGTAGTTATCCATGGGGACATCATTGACACCTTCCAGCTTAAAATGTTATATTTTAAGAAAAAGCATTCTCATGATGAAATGTTAACTCTGCCCATGAACCACATATGTTCCCATCCAGACTCACTCTTTTGTTTTGTGCAAAGCAGAGGAATATTCAAAGTTTGTTGACGTTCAGTGAACCATTCTGTATTGAAGCTACATTAGCCCAGGCCACCTAGTCCAGTCTGTTCTGGGTTGGGAAACAGACTGCATGTCAGTGCAAACCCTTATTCTCAGACTCTTAATCTATTAGTACCATGTTTTCAGGAGTTAGTAGTCAGCTCAGCTCTGATTTCACTGACTACTGCTTTAACCATGGAATATACGATAGCCACACATTGGCTACCAGCCAGTAAACCAGATGACATCTTGGTAACTACACATCTTTTTCAATTCATGCCTTCACTTCTCATTTAGCAGTCATATCCACCATTTTAATAGAAGGAAAAACATGTAAAGGTATCTCTTAGCATTTCCTTCCTACACTCTTCCATGCAGTGAATGTTGTATCTGACTCCTGCTTACTTTTCCCCTGAAACCTCCAGGCTCTAACTTCAATAGCAGCAATATTATGGAAAAAAGATGAGAAAATTCAGGAAACTGTTGTGTCTGGAAGTTGTTCCACAGCCTTCAAAAGTGTCAATTATGACTGAACTTTTTGACAAGGATTTAGCTGATAATGAGGCAGTTTTCAATATGTTTTCCTGCTCCCAAAGATGAAGGCCACGCTTTGGATCCCGTTTATCACCTTTATCACATCATGTGCTACGCATGGGTCAAGACACATTAGCACTCCTGTTCTTTGTACCTTTCTTTCCACTAATAATGGACTTTGGTGGGAAGGTTCAGTCACAAGGAAGGAGAAATACAAAAAAATATGTAATTTACATAGTGCATTATTAACAGCATAATTAAAACTGCACTTTTACACAGAATCAGCTGCTTGCAATCATTTGCAACATCTCCCATCCATATAACGTGGCTGTATTACCTAGTTATTTCAGAGCATCTCTATAAGTTACGATTGACAGAGATGCCTGTCTCTCTAGACATGTTATTTATGGATTGATAGTGTTATAGAGCAGTCTGTGTTACTGAAGGAACGGCTATGTGTTATCATTCAGACATGTCTTTATCTATCTATAAAGTCTCTCTGAAAAATATGATTTACAGAACTATTAATCTTATCTACCTTTTAGAACAAGATTTTTATGTAATATTTTTAAGTGTATTATCATTCATATCATGGAAGTCACTGGATTTAATTTTCTCTACAATAATGTGGTTGTATTTTTAACATACGGTGAAGTGCTTTGAATTCTGGTTTAGGATCCTCTAAAATGCAATTTAAAATCTGACTAAAGAAACACCTGCTTAATGTAATTGTGAAAGATCTTTTGTATTGGCAGCTAAGTGTTCTGAGTGACATTTGCTTACAATTCCAATGCTGGATCTTTACTTATAGGCCTTTTTCATTCACTGCCATCTTTTTGGCCAATGCTCAATAACTTTTTATAACACATCTTTAAATTTAGAGATAGAAAACAGTGGCAGCAATAGCAGGAACAGAGAAGCTGCAGCACTAGCTTAGGTCAAAGGTCTTTCTAGGCTGGTATCTTATCTCCACCAAGGCAAGAAATGCACAGTATAAGAAGAAGGCAAGGGTGCAGACTGTTCTACTCTCTCTCAGTTTCCAGCAATGTGGTGTAGGAAATCCCGAGCCTGGGCAACATCACTGCTGTTGGCAGTCCCAGAGGGCTTTTCTCCAATAAACCATTGGGGTTTAACCTTTGTAAACGCTTGGCCTGTAGAGCCGATGGTCTAACCAATGTGTTCTCTGCTGCTAAAAGTATTTAAGGAACTTTATCAACGGAGGTCCCCCGGGTTATGCTCCCTACTGCGAAGAGAGGCTGAGGCGGACGTTTGCCAACGGGACAAGGACTCAGCCACCCAGCTGGCTGGAGCTGCAGGTATGAGCTCCTCCATCCCCTCCCTAGGCAGCTGAGACTCAGAGTTTGATCCTTGCATTGTCACAGGAACCACATCTATGGCAGGACAGAAAGTAGCATGAAAAACTGCTTATTTCTCTTAAGAATTTTCAGGTATTTCCAAGACATTGCATTCCCCCTGCATCCTGGCTTTGCTCCAGAGTATGCTGAAGATCAGTCCCTTTGGCTACATCAGTACTTGTAAATTAAATGTGCTTGAGAGTAGTCTCGGGCATTGAGGCCAGCTGGTGTGGAGCAAGCCCCCACGTATGCTAGGAAACTCTTCCAAATGAAGGTGGTTGCAGGCAAGCTGCCCACTGAGAATGGTCCGTGGGACTTTTTCAAGGATAGCTGTAGCTGGAACAGGCACAGTTTGTGCAATAATTGCTCATTTTCTATGCTGTTTGCTAGCAGAGACAGCTGTGCCTCAGTGCCCAGGAGCATTCCCAGGCATGCTTGGATTTATTGGATTGGGCATTTTGATGACTGAATGTATTAAATAAAAAAAAAATCTGGGACTTCCAAGTGGTTCCAGTGGCCAACCATACGTTATGCTCTTGAGAAATATATTATGGTAATGTTGAAAAGCAGCCAGTCAGAGAGATCAGAAATTAGAAAATGTTTACCACAGTTGGGTGGAAGAATATGTAAGTAAGTAGTCTTGATGGTATTGAAATACACATGCATTTATAAAGTTTGACTTTAATCCATTAGGCAACCAAGTCCAAGAAACCGATCATGCTGCCTGTCACATTTATGGATGGGACAACAAAAACACTGTTGACCGACTCTGCAACAACTGCTAAAGAGCTCTGTAATTCTTTGGCTGACAAAATCAGCCTGAAGGATCGATTTGGCTTTTCGCTTTACATTGCACTTTTTGACAAGGTATGTCTTAAGTTATGTTTCTGACTAGCTCTGTGAAAGAAGAGGGAGGTTCTCATTGCTGTCACATAACTTCCGGAGGGCAGAAGGACCCTGTGCTCTGAGCAAATGGCCAGCCTTGAGGTCAGGAATGAACATGTCTACAGTGCAAATGTCAGTATGACTTTCATAATAAAAGTAGTCAAATGCTGGAGCAGGGTTTAAGAGACACAGAAATCACCCTCCTTGGAGATATTCAGAATTTAAGGCACAGGAGAAGGCACAGAGCTACCTGATCAAAGACTGTGGTGGGTTGACCCTGGCTGGAGGCAGGTGCCTACCAAAGCTGCTCTATCACTGCTCTCCTCATCTGGACAGGGGAGAGAAAATATAACAAAAGGCTCATGGGTCAGGATAAGGACAGAGAGAGCATTCACTAATTGAGTTGAATTTCTAGTAAAACAAATAGCCTAGATTTTTATGTAAGGGAACAACTAAATTTAATTGGAAAGCTGATGGTTGAAATTAAGCTTCCAAAACGAGCTAAAATCTGAACTGTCATACCTGTGTTAGCATTTAACCCAATTTATTTAACCTAAAAACATATCTTTCATCAGAAATGCCATAAAAGAAAAGGTGAGCATAAATAAGAAGGGAAAACAGACCTAGGGTAAAACTTCATCAGGTGAGACAAGAGCTGCAATCCAATGAAACAGAATTATTCCTACATCTGCTGTGTAAGAGAATGAAGTATATTCTTACCTCCAGATGCAGCCACATCTGCCTGTGGGTGAAGAAGAAAATGGTTTAAACTCTATATTCTTGATCTTTTTTGGAGAGACATTCATCCAGGGATGTTCACTCTGAGGACATATATAGTGCTTTAGGGCCTTATACTAAACTACAGTGAGAAGAGAGAAGTGATAGAAGTTGTGTAACAGGACTGGTTTTTTATTCTGGTTCTGTCTGATGCTTAGCATGGTTGGATCCAAGTCGATCATTTTGAAACAGGGTGTTGCAAAGCACAGTATGAATAAACAATACTTTATAATGGGACCGTTGGTTTTGCCAATTTACGTTGATGCTTTCGTTCATTCTGGATGGGAAATTGTGGCTCAAAAAAATGGCTGACCAGATATGCTGTAGACCTATTCAGTCTTGGCTGGCTAGTACTAGAGATAGATACTTTGATTTATGTTGATTAGACAAGAAGTCTGGATAAGTGACTCAGAGATAAATATCTCTACCTAGAGAGGTCAACATTTAGTTGGGTGAATGCCACATTTCCCTCTGCCCTGACTAGGTCTCCTCACTGGGAAGCGGCAATGACCACGTGATGGATGCTGTGTCTCAGTGTGAGCAGTACGCCAAAGAGCAGGGAGCACAGGAACGCAATGCACCATGGCGGCTCTTCTTCAGGAAGGAGATCTTCACTCCTTGGCACAACCCAAGTGAGGACAATGTGGCCACCAATCTCATTTACCAACAGATCGTGCGAGGTGTGAAATTTGGGGAGTACCGGTGTGACAAGGTATGTGACATCAGCAACTACTGGTCTAGTCCAACATGTATCCTTGACATGGTGAAATAGATTTCACCAAAGGGGTTGAGAAATCTTCCTCCCTGAACACCTGCTAGCTTGGGAATTATGGTATTCGTTTGGGAAAGAGTAGCTACAGGAATCGTAGAATCATAGAATGGTTGGGGTTGGAAGGGACCTTAAAGATTATCTAGTTCCAACCCTCCTGCCATGGGCAGGGACACCCTCCACTAGCCCAGGTTGCCCAAAGCCCCATCCAACCTGGCCTTCAACACTGCCAGGGAGCCAGGGGAAGCCACAGCTTCTCTGGGCACCCTGTGCCAGGGCCTCAGCAGGGCAGAATTTCTGCCTCACATCTCATCTCCATCTCCCCTCCTGCAGCTTCAGGCCATTCCCCTTGTCCTGTCCCTCCCTGCCCTTGTCACCAGCCCCTCTCCAGCTTTCCTGTAGCCCCTTCAGGGACTGGAAGGGGCTCTAAGGTCTCCCCGCAGCCTTGTCTTCTCCAGGCTGAACAACCCCAACTCTCTCAGCCTGTCTCCATAGCAGAGGTGCTCCAGCCCTAGGATCATCTTCATGACCTCCTCTGGACTCACTCCAACAGCTCCATGTCCTTCTTGTCCTGGAGACCCCAGAGCTGGACGCAATACTGCAGGGGAGGGTCTCACAAGAGTGGAAGACAGTGGGAGAATCACCTCCCTTGACTTGCTGGTTGTGTTTCTTTTAATGCAGCACAGGACATGGTTGGCTTTGTGGGCTGCAAACACACATTGCTGGCTCATGTCAAGCTTCTCATCAAGCAATACCCCCCAGTCCTTCTCCTCAGGGCTGCTCTCAATCCATTCTCCATCCAGCCTGTAGTTGTGCTTGGGATTTCCCTGACTCATGTGAAGGACCTTGCACTTGGCCTTGTTGAACTTCATGAGGTTCACATGGACCCATCTGTCAAGGCTGTCAAGGTCTCTCTGGATGGCATCCCTTCCCTCCAGCATTTTGACTGCACCACACAGCTTGGAGTGATGGAGTGTGGATGTTGAGGTGATGACCTGGTTAAGCATTAAGTTGGCTTATTTGGCTCCCACAGGAAGAAGATCTGGCAGAACTGGCTTCCCAGCAGTACTATGTGGACTACGGGTCAGAGATGGTACTGGAAAGGCTGCTAAATCTAATTCCATCCTATATCCCAGACAGAGAGATCACAGCTTCGAAAACAGTGGAAAAATGGGCTCAACTCATTATAGCTGCACATAAAAAGGTGAGGATAATAGATCACCTGGCAAGGACCAAGGTGTGCTTCAGTAGCTTTGTGTGCCTTTTAAACATATATCAGACATCATAGCTCAGCTCTTAGCCTGGCCTGAAGCTAGATCAAAGAGAAAGCGCAGGTTTTGTACAAGCCATATTCAGCTTTACCACTGGTTTTGAGGTAAGATCTGACAGAAGATGACAACCTGCAGAGATTCACTGTGAGAAGCAAAATGCCATCTCTGGGGTTTTGTTCCTCTTACACAGGATTGTGGTGTTATTGATTGTATTACAGTGGCAGTTCATGTCTCCAGGCAGTCCAGACCTTATCATGCCAGGCATTGTATAAAACTTCCGACTTCCATAACATTTGTGACACCCTCCCACAGTGACACCTTCCATAACTCATTACCTATAACTCATGATCAGCCATGAAGGTTGGTCATCTAGGCATGAGAACTGGCTTTCATTTAACAGCAGGATCCAGCTTCAGACTATGACCTCTAAAATGTAAGCATCTACATGTGTGTTAGGAGTCTCACCTCCCATTACTGTCAGTGGAGACCCAAGGATGCAATTCAGTTGGATCTTGCAGGTGCTCCATCAGCCTGTCAGCTACATACAGAAGTCTCTGGTATCTGAGGATGTCTTAAATGAAGCTAGATGCCTGTGCTTAAGGGGGTCTATCGAGTGTCTGTTTCCAACTAAAGGACTGTCAGGCTAAAAGGTAGACACCTACCTACTTCAGGGAAACCCAAAGTTAGCTGAGATGAATCCCACCCAGTCTGGTCACTCTAGATGCTCACATAGTCTGCTCAGAGTGGAATTATTCCCTGAAGCAGGAATCAAAATTTTGTCGGGGCTTTGTCCAACCTGTCACATCTTCCTGTAGGACTTTGGCCCTTAGCCTCATTAGGACCTAAATGAATATTAGTTCCAAGATCTTCAGGTGATGTGAATTGGTTTTGTTTGCTCTCTTCCTGGCTATAACTTGGTTTGTGCTTCATGTTGGTTGTAATTTGCTTTGTCTGTAGGGAATTTATACTCAGAAGAGAGCAGACCCCAAAAAAGTCAAGGAAGAGGTAGTGGATTTTGCACGTTTCAAGTGGCCTTTGCTATTTTCTCGGTTTTATGAAGCCTTCAAATTCTCAGGTGAGTCATTAGAGCACATCTGTGAAGCACAGGACGCTCCAAAGCAAAAGGAAGGAGAAACAGANGACCCCAGAGCTGGACGCAATACTGCAGGGGAGGGTCTCACAAGAGTGGAAGACAGTGGGAGAATCACCTCCCTTGACTTGCTGGTTGTGTTTCTTTTAATGCAGCACAGGACATGGTTGGCTTTGTGGGCTGCAAACACACATTGCTGGCTCATGTCAAGCTTCTCATCAAGCAATACCCCCCAGTCCTTCTCCTCAGGGCTGCTCTCAATCCATTCTCCATCCAGCCTGTAGTTGTGCTTGGGATTTCCCTGACTCATGTGAAGGACCTTGCACTTGGCCTTGTTGAACTTCATGAGGTTCACATGGACCCATCTGTCAAGGCTGTCAAGGTCTCTCTGGATGGCATCCCTTCCCTCCAGCATTTTGACTGCACCACACAGCTTGGAGTGATGGAGTGTGGATGTTGAGGTGATGACCTGGTTAAGCATTAAGTTGGCTTATTTGGCTCCCACAGGAAGAAGATCTGGCAGAACTGGCTTCCCAGCAGTACTATGTGGACTACGGGTCAGAGATGGTACTGGAAAGGCTGCTAAATCTAATTCCATCCTATATCCCAGACAGAGAGATCACAGCTTCGAAAACAGTGGAAAAATGGGCTCAACTCATTATAGCTGCACATAAAAAGGTGAGGATAATAGATCACCTGGCAAGGACCAAGGTGTGCTTCAGTAGCTTTGTGTGCCTTTTAAACATATATCAGACATCATAGCTCAGCTCTTAGCCTGGCCTGAAGCTAGATCAAAGAGAAAGCGCAGGTTTTGTACAAGCCATATTCAGCTTTACCACTGGTTTTGAGGTAAGATCTGACAGAAGATGACAACCTGCAGAGATTCACTGTGAGAAGCAAAATGCCATCTCTGGGGTTTTGTTCCTCTTACACAGGATTGTGGTGTTATTGATTGTATTACAGTGGCAGTTCATGTCTCCAGGCAGTCCAGACCTTATCATGCCAGGCATTGTATAAAACTTCCGACTTCCATAACATTTGTGACACCCTCCCACAGTGACACCTTCCATAACTCATTACCTATAACTCATGATCAGCCATGAAGGTTGGTCATCTAGGCATGAGAACTGGCTTTCATTTAACAGCAGGATCCAGCTTCAGACTATGACCTCTAAAATGTAAGCATCTACATGTGTGTTAGGAGTCTCACCTCCCATTACTGTCAGTGGAGACCCAAGGATGCAATTCAGTTGGATCTTGCAGGTGCTCCATCAGCCTGTCAGCTACATACAGAAGTCTCTGGTATCTGAGGATGTCTTAAATGAAGCTAGATGCCTGTGTTTAAGGGGGTCTATCGAGTGTCTGTTTCCAACTAAAGGACTGTCAGGCTAAAAGGTAGACACCTACCTACTTCAGGGAAACCCAAAGTTAGCTGAGATGAATCCCACCCAGTCTGGTCACTCTAGATGCTCACATAGTCTGCTCAGAGTGGAATTATTCCCTGAAGCAGGAATCAAAATTTTGTCGGGGCTTTGTCCAACCTGTCACATCTTCCTGTAGGACTTTGGCCCTTAGCCTCATTAGGACCTAAATGAATATTAGTTCCAAGATCTTCAGGTGATGTGAATTGGTTTTGTTTGCTCTCTTCCTGGCTATAACTTGGTTTGTGCTTCATGTTGGTTGTAATTTGCTTTGTCTGTAGGGAATTTATACTCAGAAGAGAGCAGACCCCAAAAAAGTCAAGGAAGAGGTAGTGGATTTTGCACGTTTCAAGTGGCCTTTGCTATTTTCTCGGTTTTATGAAGCCTTCAAATTCTCAGGTGAGTCATTAGAGCACATCTGTGAAGCACAGGACGCTCCAAAGCAAAAGGAAGGAGAAACAGAGACTCCTTAGACGAGAAGAGTTAATGGACCATCTAGCTGGTCTGGTTTAGATACATTAATTTTGGTGCACCCAAAATCTCATGATTAGCAGTGGCTCAAGCTATGAGTCTGCCACTATTTCTCTAACTAAAAATAACACTGAGCTTTTTGATTATTGCATCTTCCTTTGAAATGCAGATTTTTCTATATCCTTAGACCCTTCATGAACTGATTATATGTCTTGTCTTCAATCCAGGGCCAAGCCTGCCTAAAAATGATGTAATCGTAGCTGTCAATTGGACAGGGGTGTATTTTGTGGATGAACAGGAGCAGGTTCTGTTAGAGCTCTCTTTCCCAGAGATCACAGCTGTGTCAAGCAGCAGGTAAGAATGAATAGACTTAGCTGGCGATCTCACCCTAAAACAGTCTTTTTCCAGGCTTTGCCTCTTGATGCCATTATCTTTCCTGTTTATGTCTCCTATAAAAATATATCCCAGAGGGGGAAAGCTGCAAGGGCAGAGTTTCACCTTGGCCACCATTAAAGGCGATGAATACACTTTCACATCCAACAATGCAGAGGATATCCGGGACTTGGTGGTGACCTTCCTTGAAGGACTAAGGAAAAGATCCAAGTATGTGGTCACTCTCCAAGACAACCCAAACCCTGGTAAGTAAATGGTCCTGGCCAGTGGTAAACATACAGATAAATTACTCCCAAGGGATTGGGGGGAAAAAAAAAAATCAAACTAATGGTTATTTTTCTTGCAGTGGGAGAAGAATCTGGGTTTCTCAGCTTCCTCAAAGGAGACCTCATAGTTCTGGACCAGGACACGGGAGAAAATGTGATGAACTCGGGGTGGGCTAATGGGTTCAATGAACGGACCAAGCAGAGAGGGGATTTCCCAACAGATTCTGTCTACGTCTTGCCTACAGTCACCATGCCTCCACTGGAGATCGTGGTAAGCTGTCTTACAGAATGGCATGACTTGATACAAAGCCCGAGGAGGTCAAAAACTTTCTGAAGAGCTTAGCTCTGGCCTGAATCTCCTTGACAATAAGGTGGATACCAGAGTGTCTGAGAGAAGTGACAAGTCTGAGGCAAAAGTGATCTCAGCCTTTTTGCTGGTCTTTGAACACCTCAAGATTGTAACTTGGAATATCCATGACTCCTGCTACATCCATCCATCTGGCCTGATCACTTGTAGGTGTATTTGCAGTTGGTGGGTACATTCACATGTGGAGCTGTAGGACCGAAAGCACATTCTCTTCATTAGGAAATGATCCACACTATGGAAACCTTTGCTATTCCTTGCATTAGTGACTGAGAATGGAACAGAGAAATGACAATTGCACAGTTCTTACTGATTATTAACTGGAATTAATGGATTATTCTTACTCACTGTTCTTTTTATTTTGTAACTGCTTCCTCTTTCTGGATACATCGAATATAATATATACCAAATATACCAGGTGACAGAGACTTTTTCATCCCACAGGCACTGGTCACGATGACCCCTGATCAACGACAAGATGTTATCAGAACCTCTCAGCTGGCAATTTCTGACAGTGAAGAGAGGGTAAAGCCATACACCTTGGAGGAATTTTCCTATGATTATTTTAGGTGATTTTTTTAAAACATCTTCAAAAATTGTAAGAGTAGGAATCTATCTGCAGGTAGCTTGGGAATCAGGGAATTTTTTTTTTTTTGCTACTGGAAAAAACTCTGAATATCTCCTTGTGTGACTTTGTATAACTGCAACCTTCAGTTTAGGTAAGGGCATTTGAGCTGTAGGTTTTCCATATATAAGATTTTATGAAGAATTTCTTCAGATTGGCTCAGCACAGATGTAACTGTGAAATTTGGTATTATGTGGGAGGCTGTGCTTAATGGTCTGATATTCATTCACTATGATCCCATATACACTCTCAGACCATATAGGCAGCAGCTGAATTAAATGTGGACATTTTCATCTCAGCACCAAAGACTTAAATGTGCACCACTGCTGACCAGACTGATCCCAAAACTCCCACTCCTGTTCAGATGGGCTGGCAATCCAAACAGGCAGATCCTCTGGGATGTCTTCACCCTGGTAGGTTTGTCCTGATAGGCAATATTCTTTCAGTACTCCTGCCCTGACCACCCATCGCCAATGTCTTGTGGTTAGAAGCTTTTTTGGGTAGAGAGGGTTGTTTTGATGTCAGTACTTGGGTAGGAAGCTTAAGAGGTTTTTCTGAGCCCTAAGAAAGTAGAAATTGTTATTTTTGGGTAGAACTGGCCACAAGAAGTCCCTTTCAGCCCTGTAACCTCTTCACCTTTCCTCTTGCTTTGCCTTTGCCACCAGACCACCTCCCAAGCACACCTTGAGCCGGGTCATGATCACCAAGAGCCGTGGGAAGGACAAGCTGTGGTGTTACACCCGTGAGCCCATCAAACAGCCATTGCTGAAGAAGATCCTGGGCAGTGAGGAGCTGTCCCAAGAAGCCTGCATGGCCTTCATTGATATCCTTCCACTGCCTGGGGCGAGCCCATAGGCAACAGATCTGACAGGTAATGAGCTAAGCAGGGAGCAGGCCCTTTAGAGCCCCAAGCAAAGTCCATGGAAAGGTCTGTGGTGCCTCTTAAGGGCTTTGGGACCATGTCACAGGCTTGGGTCTGGTCCTGAAATCTGTACTCAGGCATCCTTGAGGTCTGAGGAGTGTCAGTGCTTCCTAATAAATAAGGGCCAGGGAGCAAGTTATTGAGTCCTGCTGGTCCACACAGGTTAGTGGTTAACTCACCAGCTCATGCAGAATAGTTGCAATATGCCATGATGGTGAAAGTCATCATTTGGCTTATGTTACTGCAGCCCCACTGGTGTCTGACACTAACTGAAAATGTGGTCTTTTACAGTGGTACCTGTATGTGTGATCAGGTGAGACATGATAACACGCAGCTTTCTTAGGTCTACATACCCTGAACCCAAAATAATTCTTTCAACCCAAAATGATGCACAATAAAGGGAGAGAGCTTGCTGGACATCTCCTAAAGCAATTTAAAGCCTTTACCACACACTGTGCCCCCTCCATCAAGAATTTTCCACTTCTGTAGTCATGTGTAGGACATCTTTAATCACATCATCCACACAAGGTCTTCCCCAAGCATCCTGGTCAGATGATCCTTGACTCCTACCTCCCACCAGTGCTGAAGTATATGGGTGACTACCCATCCAAAAGGACTCGCTCAGTCAATGAGCTGACAGACCAAATATTTGAAGGTGCCTTGAAAGCTGAACCCCTGAAGGATGAAATCTACTGCCAGACCCTCAAGCAGCTCACAGACAACCACATCAAGTAAGAGACGTTCATTCTCCTTGGCCCGAATGCACTAGCCTGTCTGGGGCAAAGCAGATCTGGAGTGTCCATGCCATGAGTGATTTTTTTTCCTCCTGGGTCTCTCCTTGTGTAGGTACAGTGAAGAGAAAGGCTGGGAGTTGTTGTGGTTGTGTACAGGCCTTTTCCCTCCAAGTAATATCCTCCTGCCCCATGTCCAGAGGTTCCTGCAGTCCCGAAAACACCACCCCTTGGCAGCAGACTGCATCCAGAGACTCCAGAAAGCGCTGAGGTACAGCATCAAATGACCTCGTAGTCCTGACCATGCCACAGCATCCAAATAGGCATGAGAAAATACAAGTGAGAGATATTGGGGTGGTTGGGCGGACAGTGAAAACTCATGGCTTTTCTCTGCATTCAACCAAGCTGAATGAAAGGGGCATTGAGTGGAGGATGTTGGTGATAAACTGTGTATGGGAAAATTGAGATTAATTAAGTTGGCTTTGTCCAGGTCCACGTAAGTCACCTACAACCTAAACAAATATACATTCCCTATTATAATTTTTCTTTCTTCTTTTTAGGAGGGAAAAAGCTAGTATTAAGAAAGTAGCTGAAGTTACTCAAAAAAGAATATGTATTAAAATGAAAGATTTAAACAAAGGATTCTTGCTTTGATGCTGTAGCACTTGCCACCTCCTGTTTTGCAGGAATGGATCCAGGAAGTACCCACCCCATCTGGTAGAAGTGGAAGCCATTCAGCACAAAACCACCCAAATTTTCCACAAAGTTTACTTCCCTGATGACACTGATGAGGTAAACGGGGGAGAAGGAAATTCTTCTTTTTTCTTTCTTTCTTATTGAAATGTCAAAAGAGGCTAATATTGGTTCTGACTGAGAAAATTCAGCCTTCCCAGAAGACCCTAGACCAGAGCAGTTTAAGGAAAACCCATCCTTATCTATCTTGACCAGCTCAGGGGTTTGATTTACTGCAATTCACATTTTTAAAGAGGTGGGTGCTGTGCTAGTCTTCACTGGAGGCTTTATAGTATGACCCCAGCAAGAAGGAAACTGGCTGGGTTCGTCTCCATTCACTCAGTGGTTCACCACCCTTGGATATCAGTTATCTGCAACTTAGACCGACAGGTATTGTCCACCCAACTATACCCAGCTGGGTACCATGATGGGGCTCCCTGGGGACTGGGCAGACTCTGGCAGCACTGGCAAGTAGGTAACTGAAATTATACCTTCTGACCTGAGATGGCCCAGAAATCATACCTGCAGTCAGGATCCTCTCATTAGGCATCTTACATGCTAATAAGGCAGCTAGTTATACTGATGCCACAGCAGATATGCATGTCCTTGCACATACTGCTGTCTCATGCTACTGATTAGTCTTCCTGTGAGGCTTGCATCCCTCTCCCTGCTCCATGCCCTTGGGCACAACTAAATTCTTGTACTTCCAAGTGGGTTTATGTGTAAAACAGTGCACACACATGGAAGAAAAAAGATTATTCCTCTCCAGCAGCTGTGCATGCTTTTGTTTAACTGTAATGGAGAGTTGAGAGAACTGCTGGGATTTCTCATCACTTCAAGTATTCTTCCTACATGACCAGCAATAAGCATGAGACTTCTTTATACATGTGCATCTGTGTGAGCACCAGTAGAAGGAGGCAGTGGGGACTTCTGCACCTGTATGGGTTTGCTGTGATCTTTTTAGCCATGGCCGTCACCCAGGTGGACTGGCAGAGGAGCATCACGCCAGTACAACATGTATCTGCACCAAAGGGCTGCTGAACACCAGCAGCACTGAGCTCCAGGCCAGTCTCTAATGGAATATGGAATATGGGTCCTAGTGGTTTGGTGGTTCAGGCTAACAGAGCCACACATGTGGTGGTCGGAAGCTTAAATTCCTTAAACTGCTATGAACTGAATCTCTTTAAGTGGGCAGAGCAAAACTGAGGCCATGTAAATCCTGAGCACAGCTCAAAAGGCAAAACGGGCTGGGATCTGAAAGCAGGTGGGACAGTCCTTTAGAAATCCCATCCACACGTAAAGCAGGAGTCATCTTCCCTGTCCTCAGCTATCCAGAAGTCAGGCATTTGGTCTAAGCCAGGCATCTGACCTCCTCATCATCAGTGGAGAGACAGCTGGGACGAATCCGCCCGGAGGTATCTCCCTCTCTCTCCACTGCCTGGACAAGTAGCTCTGAGACCTAACTGTCAGGTCAGAAAAATCTCTTGCATTGCCTGGGGAGCCCTGGATAAGCCAGCACAGGATATAGATCATAAAGCACAATGGTACAGCAGTAGCATGGCTGAACTTCTGCAAAAGCTCCCTCCCATGCCCAAAGCCACAATCCGCAATGTCACTGGTTTCATTGGTGGTAGGCACCTAAATCCCTTCATGTGTCTGAGTCTAGAATTCCTCAAAGAGAGCATGAAGTGAAAATTAACCTTGAGGAGGCAGTGGTGAGGATCTTCCTTTCTTTGTAGGCATTTGAGGTGGAGTCCAGCACAAAAGCCAAGGACTTTTGCCAGAACATCTCCAACAGGCTGCTCCTAAAGTCCTCTGAGGGTTTCAGCCTCTTCGTCAAAATCTCTGACAAGGTGAGTGACCCACCCAGAGGCTGAGGTAGCCCCAAGGCACTTGGGGTGACCCATCTGTCAATGGGTGCACATTGGTGGAGCCGGAGCTATCTGTACCCTCACAGGTCAGATGCATTTCTCTGCAAGTAGTGTGGTGTTTCTAGGATAGATCCAACCTGTTACAGGTGAGATTTGCAATCCTGCAGCCCTGGCTTACAGCAATCATCCCAAAGCGCTTAAAACACAGACAGGGAAAGTTCTCCTGAGTTGTTGCTAAATCAGGTTTATAAGAAAGGATTAAGTAAGAAAAATGTGCAAGCTTAGAGCTATCTCAGGCAACTGGAAGAAATCTATGGAGATAGCCATCATGAAGGGAAATTAATTGCTCCGGTTAAACAGGAAGCTACAATAAGGAGTAATGGATGAAATTAGAGACAGAGCCTGCAGCAAGGTGCTGGCAGTGGCTTTCTCAGTTTGTAGCATGAGTGTAACTGAGATAAAGCAGTGAGCAACAACTACAGGAGATGAGGCAATGGCCAATCCTGCCTGTGGCCTCTTGCTACTTGCTCAGCCTTTGTAACCATGTGCTGTGTCTCCCAGGTCATCAGCGTTCCCGAGGGAGATTTCTTCTTTGACTTTGTGAGACACCTGACAGACTGGATAAAGAAAGCAAGACCTGCAAAAGATGGTAACCGTGGCTTTTCTCCATTGTGGGTCACACAGAGCCCTCCTAGAGCCACCCAGCCCTTTTAAACAAGATTGACCACACAGTCTGCCATGTCTATTGGGCCACACTACTGTGGGTGTGCTGTCCGCACCAGCCCTGGGGACATCACCTGGGAGATGATCTATCCAGGAGCTGCAAGACTTCTGCTCCAGGGCTAGACCTGGCCCCTACAAGGAGCATCTGCTGGCGGGCAACTCTCCAGGGTCTGCCTGTGGGAAGGTTTTAGTGGTGGGATTCATCTCACCTCACTGCCCACTTTCACAGTGGAGCTGGCTGAAGCTCTGCTGAATGTATCAGTGGCTGCAAGGTACAGGTGCCTCCAGGATGCAATTCCTCTGTCCTGCTTTAGGCATGAGCACTATCACTGAGTACAATTGTGCAAATGAATCCAGACACTCTTTCCATTTTATCAAAGCTTTGCACAGGAAAGATGCGGTTTTCTCTGCAAGGTCACAGGCCATTTGGCCTTTTGAGTGCCCCTGTCCTTGCAGGTTGTGACAGCACAGGGACACCTCTGGCTTGCAGGGACACCGATTGCAAGCATTGCTCTTACATATCTGCTTCCTGCTTCCCTTGCACAGGTATAGTGCCTTCCCTCACCTACCAAGTGTTCTTCATGAAAAAGTTGTGGACCAATACAACACCTGGAAAGGACTCGATGGCAGACTCAATCTTCCACTATTACCAGGTACTCTGGGAGCCTTATGAGTGGAGACTTGGGACGAATTAGGAATGGGAATGGGTTACAAAGAAGGAAGAAAATAGGAGGAATTCTTGCCTTAAATGGAGTACTACAAAGAGCACTGATGAGTTGCATGGCAAGGAGCAGCCTTCATGCACTTTAGGGTAACCAGCTCAGCTGGAATTTGGGCCAGCTGCTCTTGGGTGGGCAGCAAGAAACAGGAGAGAGCAAGTCTTGCTGGCAGCCTCAGCAGGGAGGCTCAGTTAGAAGCATCCTGAGGATTTTCAGTCACCTCCATTCATGGACATGAGCTGTGATGATCCCAGCAGTCAGGTAAGTTACAATTCTTCTGCTCTTGTTTCTTCTGAGATGCAAGAGACACCTTCATGTCCTAAAGGTCTCTCTCACACATTACATACACTCCCTGTGTTCTTGCCTGGATAAAGTGGTGGTCCCAATATGACTGTATCTCTTAATGCTTGAGTTAGTCACTTGACACATTTTCAGACACTTTTGGTAACGAGGGAATAGATTTTTTTAAAATTGAAAAAAAAAAGCAGAAAACCCATTCGTTTCCAAGTGGCCTTTACTAGGGGTGGATTTCCTGGGATGAGGGAGGTGAACAAGACTGTAGATTCACACTCCTGACAGCTAACATAGGGACCTCCCAGTCTCCACAGGAGACTGTTTTAGACCAGAGAGGATCTCTAAACATCTGTGTGGTCTCAGCTGCCTCTCCACCACACTCAGCACAACAACTATGAGTGTTCCCAGGGCACAGCCTCTTAACCAGGGGCTGGATACCACCATAAACTCCATTTAACATCTGAGGGTGAAGGTCCATGGTCATACTCTCTACCTCTGAATCGTTCTTTCCTCCATGCAGGAGTTACCAAAGTACCTGCGTGGCTACCACAAGTGCACACGGGAAGAGGTCCTGCAGCTGGCGTCTCTGATCTACCGGGTGAAGTTTGAGGATGACAAATCCTATTTCCCCAGCATCCCCAAGCTCCTGAAGGAGCTGGTGCCTCAGGACCTTGTCCGGCAGCTCTCTCCAGACGACTGGAAAAGGGTAAAAACAGCAGCTTGAGTTATATTGGCCTAGCTGAAGGAAGCCCAGCATTTTGGGTGACTTGTCTGACATTCAACATCAAAGTAGGGCTACCAGATTGAGTGACCCATGGTCCCTCTTGAGCCTTAGCAGAGCTGCACCCTCCCCAGCATCACCGAGAGGAGGAGTTGTAGATGTCTGTTCATACGTGCATGCCTTGCAGTGGGTTTTGTTTGTGCAGCATGTGGCTGTGGCTGCAGTCATGGATGCAGCTCCATATGGACACATGCTGGGAAGACAGTCTCATGTAAAGGTCTGGTGTTTAAGTCAGACTACTGAGCAGAGGGATAATTGTCCCTGCTTTACACAGTGAGAGCTGTGGTGCAGGTGCAGACAGGTCTAGAGCCATAAAATAACATAGGTGTCTCACTGCCTAGAAATAGTCTGAGACCTTTCTGTTTCCTGGGACTTGAACTCAGCCATGTGCCCAAACAGTGAGCTATCAGCTACTCTGGGTTGAAGGTCTCTCGATCTCCTCTGCTGAATAAATTGGAGGATCAAATCTTATAATCTCTTTAATGGAGTCACCATCACAGCTCATCTAAAGAAAGAAGGATCTGCCTTGGTTCCAGATCTTGCTCCAGTGACCGACCAGCGCTTTTGTGAAGCGTTCACTGGAGCAGAGACTAGAACCAACCATCTTCATGGGACTGATGCTGACATCCCTGGTGCTAGGTAGTGCAAACCCTCCAGCTCTGTTGTGTTCTCTGTTGCAGTCCATCGTGGCATACTATAATAAGCACGCAGGCAAAACAAGAGAAGAAGCCAAGCTTGCCTTCCTAAAGATTATCTTCAAGTGGCCTACATTTGGATCAGCATTCTTTGAAGTGAAGGTACCTTCCCTGTTTGGGGATTCTGTGGCAGCTTTCAGCCAAGGTCAGGAGCCCTGTATCACAGAGGGTTTCCAGGCATGCAGGGTTGTCCCAGTGTCTGGACCAGATTGGGACAACCCTGATGAAGCAGGGAAAGAGTGTGAGACTCTCCATCAGTAAAAAACTGATACACTCATTTATTGCTGCCCTGCCTCTTTACACAGGGGCATTGTAGAGCATCAGCATATCTCAGTCATTGGGTCTGTACTCGTAGCTGTGCTGCTGAAGAGCCAAGAGACATTCTCTGTTTTGCCAAGGCAAAGGGAATGTGCAGTTTTCCAAAGGATGTGTCTGCACTCACCTGAACCAAATCCAGACCACCCACCATGGCACCAGGCTCCCATCAAAGACAGTAGAGTACTCCGGACACCTTATTGCCACTCCCTCTTCTTAATGACCACACAGTGAGCCTGGGCTGGGAACAAGTTCTGAAATTACTCATGAGTTCCTTGAACCTGGGCACCTCATTTTCTGTCATGTCCATCTTAGATGGCATAAGGTATTTGATTATATCCTGTGATTTTTTTCCACCAAAAGTGACTTGGTAGCCAAGAAATATATGGCAGGGCCAGGAGCTGAGCCTCCATACCTTGTGCACTACTTCATCAATGGAACAAATTTAAGGTCTTTCATGGCACAGGGCTGGGAGAAAGGTTTACCAGCAGGAACAAAATTGAATGTAAAGATCAGAAGGTGACAGAGCAGTGTTGTCTTGGCCTGGAGGTTCACAGCAGCAGGCATGAGGAGGATCAGAGGGACTGGCGGGGGGAAGAGATGTCTGGGGGTTGCCAGGCTGCCTCAGTTCTTCCTTGCCAATGGCAAGGAACTTAGTGCTGTCAGCAGCTTACCCGCTGGTTATCATGCATTTAGGAGATCTGTGCTTAACTAGACAGTCCTGACTATTGCTGATACATTAATGAGCTCTGTGTTTATCTTTAAAAGATAAACTGGATAGCAGTTAATGGGCCAACAAATGCTGGCAAAAGACAGGGAGAGAGGAAATAGGAAGGGGTCTGATTTTGCATGACACATCCCCTAACATGTTAATCTCATTTCCAACAGCAAACTACAGAGCCAAATTATCCAGAAATCCTTCTAATTGCCATCAATAAGCACGGAGTCAGCCTCATTGATCCCAAAACCAAGGTAAGCAAAACTGAAGTCTTCACCAGATGCTCCTGAGCCCACTCCCCACCCCCTCATAAAAGTCATCCCAATGAGCGTGTTGTTCAAAACTTCAGGAGTTCTCATTAAGCCTAGTTAGAAAGGCTGGAGAGTCAGAAAAGTTTCTGGAGACAAAAATTCACAGACCCAGCCCAGCCTTTTTCAACAGAGGATGGATTGAGACTATCAACTGTTAGGGCCCTGTAACTGGAGGATACACACACTCCTTCCTTAATCCTTTCACAGACATTAGGACAGGAACTGGAGTAAATGAGCTCCTACTTGTTACTTGCACCAGCCACATGGTCATTCTAGTATGAGAGCCCTCCTCAAGCACGGGAGGATCGAGAGTCTTGCATCTCACTGCCATTTCCATGAGGCCATGGTACGGTCTCATCTCAGTAGACATCCTTGGTCTGTTTTGATGGAGAGTGAACGAGGATATGAGAGGTCCCCACAGTACTTTGTGAAAGTTGAGGTTCTCGCGTGTTGAGTGTCAGTCTTGTGTTCCCACCAGGATATTCTCATCACTCACCCCTTCACCAAGATCTCCAACTGGAGCAGTGGCAACACGTACTTCCATATAACCATTGGCAATCTGGTGAGAGGAAGCAAGCTGCTCTGTGAGACCTCCCTGGTAAGGAGTGTTAAAGATTATTTGGCACAATTAGACCAAATCCTGTCTTTGGCAGGCAAAATTAAATGCTTCTAGCAAATTGTGTCTCAGGGATTCTCTGGGCTGAAAGCGGTCTCTTAGAAGAGCCCATAATGTGTTTTTTTTATTCTGGATTTCCCATGGCTCTCATCAATAGATCAGAGCTCTCACTCGGTCCATCATCCAACTTACGAGCAAACCTGAGGTGCTTGGGACATTGCCATCTCAGGAGCATGGGACACTGCTCCCTGTCACTGGACTGAAAAGCATATTAAAACAGATGTGGTCTCAGGGGGTACTCCTGAACCCTTTTACCAAGATACTTTGCCCAGCTTGTCCCTAGTACCAGCCACAGTGACAAATCTCTTCCTTGACTATCTTAAACCCAAAGCATGAAGGATAAAAATTCCTGCTGGATTGTTATTAATTTGAGACATCCAGTATTTTGTTAGCCATTTGACAGTCCAGGTTCCATCCAAAGCTCCTTATGTCTTTCAACAGCATCCTGAGATGGTGAGTTGTTCCTCCATCTCATCACTGCAAATTATGCTTGGATTGTGTTCCTTGTTGTGGTATCATTTTACCCAAGGAGAATGGTGGAACAGGCCAAAATGTACTTGAAAACCTGAAAGTCAACAACTGAAAGCCAATGGGTTCAGGAGGGTCAAACCAGAGACTGTAGACTGTGCTCTAAAGACAGGTAACATATTCTCTGTCCTTCTCAGGGGTACAAGATGGATGATCTTTTGACCTCGTACATCAGCCAGATGCTAACAGCCATGAGCAAACAGAGGAGTGCAAAGGGTAGCAAGTGAACTGCAAGAAGTCACTGGCAGGTGGCCATGGGGCTAATTCACCAGCTGAGGCCTGTGGGATACCCGTGCAGCTGGGGGAGAACCTTTGCCTCCCAGATGTGGAAGATGAGCCGAACACCATCAGGGAGTTCGCTGGACTCTGACCTTGAGGGTTCAAATCCCACCTCCCCTTCCAGCGAAGACGACTATCTCTGACCTTCCGTTCTCCTTCCCCACTCTGCACCTCGACTCCATCTTAGACCTCAAAGACTTCCAGGGGACACCACCGCTCCCAGATACTGACTGAGCAAAGACACTCCAGCAGGAGGTTTGCCCGAACCCAATGGCTGGCATCGCAAAGGCTCTTGGAAGAGGATTTGTGTGTGTGTGTGTGTGTGCGCGTGTGGCTTGTTTTGGTTTGTTTTGTTTTCTGAAGTAAGAGAGAGCTATCGGAATGCTAACAGCTTTTGGTGAGGTTATGGGCATTTCAGGTTTGAAGAGGAATAACAGAGCTCCAACCTATGCTGGAAAGCTATCCAATGAACACTGAAGGGCTTGGTTTTTTGACATTACAAAAGAATACGTTGTGTTCTTAAGAAGGACAGAAAGAAAAAGCAGGCTGAGAGGAGCACATTTTAACTAGGAATCAGAATAAACAAACTACTGATCAAAGAGGCTAGAACTAAAGTGTTGTATGTGCAATGCTGGAAATATTTAAAGAACAAATTTTACAGTTTTGTTTCTTCTTCTATTTATTTTTTAAAATATTAAAAAGAAAAAAAAAAAAAAAAAAAGCCCTGCATTTCATGCTGGTATCTGGATGCTGACTTGGGGCTGAGGGCAACCTGCAGGACAATCCCTCGCCCAGGGTTTCCCCCAGAGCCATGATTACCAGAGGCTGAGTAAGGCACATCTTTCCCAACTTACAGGCTCAGCTGGAAGTGAAGCTTGGAAGACAAATTATCTCCTTTTGCCCTCTTTGTCCAGGCAAATTAACCCTGGGAGGATCTTCACTGCAAGCTTCAGTATGGATGTGGGGCTTTTGAAGTCTCCATGGTTGGAAGACTGAGACCAAGCCTGTGTTGAGCTGTAATTCAAACACGGACTTGGCCATAAGGGTTGGAAACAGCTAATGATTTTATTGTGCTTTTGTGTGTGTTGCTGTATAAAATGGCTCTTTTACAGGTCCCAGTTGGACCTGAACCACTCACAGCAAGGGCAGGCCCTTGATTTCGGTGGGCTTTTCTCCATCTTTGGTGAGCTGCACTAATCTGCTGGCTGCTTGTCCCATCTTCCACCCAACACCACACAGTGTCAACCAGCCTTCTTTGGAGCAGAGATGGGACCTGCCAGCAGAGAGGAGGCTGAAGCTATGTTGTGTCTGGGGGGATGCAGGGGAAGGAGCCTGGAGTGCCTTTCCAAAATCCAGGCTTCAAAGGAGCATGTGCCTGGGTGTGTGGCGTCAGGAGGGGTGACAATTGTCCACCAAGATTTGGTGCCGACATCCACTAACTAAGTGGATCTCAGAGGATGTGGGAGACCTCTCTTGGTCCTGTGCATTGGGCTGAGTTTGGCTGCTTTCATAAGAGTCCATATTGTAGGATGTCGTGTGTTGTTCTGTTAAGCTCAGCTGAGTTCAGTCCTCCAAAGCTACAGCGTGCCAGGCAGAGTTGGCAGTACTGCCTACCAGACCTCAAGGAACATGACATCCAGCTGGGATGCAGCAGTGACTTTGGATCTTGGTTGCTCCACCAAAGTGAATGAGATGCTGCATGGAGACATCCACCAGCCAGCCAGGGCTGCTAGGATATCCCCTTCCTCCACCATCCCCCCTACCCAAGGCATTCTGGTGACAGGAGCATGGTTACGCCAGCCAAGGCTACACTGGGAGCCGAGCTGCCTTCTCGCCATCCGTCTTTGATGCTTCTCTCCCCTCCCCAGCTGCCATGATCCAGCTGTCCTAGGGATCGCACCTGCACTTGGACATGTGCCCATCATCCCCACCACCACCACTGCTTTTTGTGTCTCCAGCCATCCCTGCCTCCCACAGCACACTCAGTAGACGATGCAGCACAGCAGTGTTTTCCAGCGCTGTCTTGGGCCAGTTTTCCCCCACCACCCCCACCCTCATACCTCCACTCACTGCTCTGTCAGCCTCCCATGCACCCCACTGTTTTGGGGGGTGCCGGGACTCTGTGTGCGTGTGCCTGTGTGTCATATGTATTAGCGTCTGCTGGCCTCTTTGTATTCACACTAAGCGATGTAACATGAAAAACGTATGTCCAAGCGAAATACTCTAATTAAAAAACATCAAATGGTTTGTGGGAAGCTGTTCTGCACTGCATGTTTGTGTTGGTGTCTCCATGGGGAAAGGTGGGCTCAGGGCTCCCAGGTCGTTACTGGGGACAGGACTTCTCCTTGCAGCATGGGACTCCTGGTGACAGTATCTAGCAGTTGGGAGCAAATCATCAGTGTGGGTGGACAGGAAATTAAGTGAAATCTTTTCTTTTGGGTAAAAAACACTGGAGCCTGGGAGTCTCCATCATGCTCTAGACAAGGGCTGGTTCTCTAAGACAAAGTCCAGTTTTGAGCTGAACCACTGGATATAAGAAGTACTGGGTGAAAAGTTTGTGTGTGGGAGTCAGACTATCAGCCACATGCTTAATGGCCTTGCAGACCCTGCTAGCTGTGAAGCAGCAAAAATAGTAGCTGAGATGTGACAGGGCATAAAGCATTGCAGGAAACCACAGGTCTAATTTACCAGGCTTTGCCTGGACAAGGTTGCTGAGGATGAGGAAGGTGAGTACAGGGAGATATCACTGCTTAATGGCCCAGCAGCAGCTAAATACATGGATGAAGGTGTCTTGAGGTGTTTTTTTCCTAATACATGTTAAAAGCAGCGGCTGGGGAATCGCAGTCATCCCTCACCTGGACACGAGGGGACAGGCTGAGGACCCCATGGCGCTCACCATCTCTCAACCACCTCCTAACCACAAGAAGTACGTAAGAGCAGTTCAAAAAATATTGAACACTACCAGTAGCATCTTCTCCCCATGCTTCATAGATCTGGAGCTACTCTACACCAATCCACCACCCCTTTAGCCCCTTTCTAAAAGAGGACACTGCTTCTTGCATGTCTAGCCTCCAAAATACCCCCAAATTGCAACTCGGAAAGGTTTGAGTGCTCCTCAGAACAGTTAACTCTGAAACCTAATGCTTCCCTGTCACAATACACTTATGATAGCTTTATTTATCAAAACTACCAAGCTACATGAGGCTTATGTAAGAGAAAATGTCTATAGTCTAATTCAGGTAAAGACTACTGTTTTCTTCCCCTTTCCCAGTCTGATGGAATAAGAACAAAACAGGATAGGAGGGCTAAAATGTATTTAGAACAGCACTTNAAAAAAAAAAAGTGTTATTACCTGTTCAAGTAGAAATTTATGGCTTAAATCTGTGAAATGCTCACATCTCCCTTGTAGAGCAAGGCATAGACCCCCTTCCCCCAATGTGCCAGCAGCCACTGGGAGAAATGAAAACCAGAATAAATCCCAGGGTGCAGAGTACATATAGAGACCTTCCCAAGGGAAGAGCAAACAGGACACTTGGTGGGACCAATTCACATGCAGCTCAATCCTTTTGAAGAAAAGTGTTGTGCTCCCGGTGATAGTCCCAGTAGTTACATGGCCAAGGCACCATAGTCCTTCAGCATCTGTGGGAAGATATGCCCTCAACCACAGCCAAGGGGAAGAGACTGTCCTGTTAGGGTCTGTGGCAGGGCAAGAGTCGGGAAAGGGAAAACCTAAGCTGCCCC
Organism: Aramus guarauna; assembly: GCA_013400195.1. Taxonomy (NCBI): domain Eukaryota; kingdom Metazoa; phylum Chordata; class Aves; order Gruiformes; family Aramidae; genus Aramus; species Aramus guarauna. Next base: position 319,348 of record VXBL01006187.1, on the reverse strand, counting down.
TGCTTGTCTTATGGAGAGATATGGACCATGGTGAACTTGACCATCATGATGGGGCTTGGTGTTCTCTTGGAGCTGGAGGAGACCTGAGAGGAGGGAAGGAGTGTGTGGAGAAGAGGCTGGTTTGACAGGAGAAACGTGGGCAGCCATGAACAAGGAGGACCAGAAGAAGCTCAGATGTTTGCAGTGTGTAAAACACAGCTGTGGAAACAGAGGGCTTACACATGGCAGGAGAGATCACAGGATGATTGCTCTGTGGGATGCCAGTGGTCTCAGAGGGAAATGGTGGCTCCCACGTGGCTGCTGCATCTCATCATGGTGCACAGCTTCTTCACGGCTGCAACTCTATCTGTGCTCCTCCATACCCCAGGGATCCCTGCCAGGCACAGGATTGCAAGAACAACTGTAGGAGAGGAAGGTCGGTGCTCATCTCTGGCAGGGTCACAGAGGCAAATGGCTTCTCTGGAACAGGAGGATCTGAGCCCCCCCCTGCAGCTGGCCCCCATAGCAGGTTGATGTTTGCATTGCAGGAAGAGGCAGCAGGGGAGAATCTGCTCTCCAGTCCTCATCAAGATGGCAGGTCCGTGTCCCCTCCCTGTCCGTGTCAAGCCATGACAGCAGGCATATCGCTGAGCTCTGGAAAAGGGAACATGCAGTGAGCTACCGAAACATCTGCAGTTGTTTTACCAGCCATCATGAGCAAACAGAACCTGGCTGAAAATGCGTGCAGCCCAGGTCAGGTCATTCTATCTGGATGATAGCTCCATGGGTGCAGAAATGTGGTGCATGGCAGGGTCCCCAGCTGATCCCACCCTGCCTTGCTCAGAGTGTTTAGCACCTCCAGGCTCTCTTTTAACAGCATCACAGAGTAATGTATATTAGAGGGACATCTGGAGGTCTCTGCCCCAACCTCTGCTTGAAGCAGGGCCCATTAGATTGAACTGCTCAGGGCTTTGACCATTTCTGAGGGTGCATATTCCCCACCTGTCTGGGCCCCTGTTCCAGTGTCTGATCACCCTCATGGGGGAGATTTCTTTTTTTGATCTTTATATCTAGTCAAAATTTCCAAGGTTGCAGCTTGTGCTGTTGTCACTGCACAACCAAGAAACATTTGGCTCCATCTTGTCTACACCCTCCCATTAGAAGGTTGCAGACAGTGATAAGATGCCCCTTGACCTTCTCTCCCACTGTGCAAACCCAGATCTCAAATGGCCTCCAGCTTAGTGGCCCAGTCTGCTTGGTACTGGGGAGCCTCTGAACTGGACCCAGTGCCTAGACATGGCCTCACCAGTGCTGCACAGAGGGGACAAGTCACTGCCACCTGCACCTGAGACTGAAACAACCCAGGATGCTGCCATCCTTCACCACAGCACGGTCATCCATCACCATCCCTGCGGAAATGGCCCTGGGCAGGATGCGGCTCCTGGATCTCCTTGCCCTGCTCACCTGTCCTGAACTTGTTGTAGGTGCCACTCTCCAGCATTGGGCCACCATCATGGGCACAGCAGGAGAAACTCCGCTCTCGCCACCTGTATGGGGTAAAGCACCCGGGTCAGACCACTGCTCACTGTGGTTCCCCTCACAGCTCCCCGGTGCCATGGACATCTTTCTTCTACTTGGTCACGGCAGGAACTGCCCTGGTATTTTGGGATTTGCTCAGGTCCTCACCGAGAAGGGACTCCATGTATGCAACAGCATTTTGAAGGCAACTTTGTGACTATGCCCTGTTTTCTAAGAAATATTTAAGACCTCAAACACAGAAATGTTTGCAGCTGCTGGTTCCTAAGCAGCCAGGAAAATTTAAAAATTGTGGGTTTGGTGCATTCATAAACCTGACAAACAAGACCACGCAGGGCTCTCAGGCACTGCTGATGGCCCTTCACTCCCAGCAGAGCCCTTGCTGCAATGCCAGCCCAGAAGAGGTTGTTATTTAGCAGGATCAGAAGCATCTTCAGGGCCCTGGGGAATGCACACACAACATGACCAGAAGCCTGGAGGAGAGAGGCGTGGGGAGGTCTGACGGTGGTGGTGACGCATTGCAGGGGTTATTGAGAACCAACCCTGCAACTTGCAGCCTTGGAAGCAAAGTGAAAACTTCTAAAGCAGGACGTGGGGAAGGACTGCTGAGAGCAGGGCAGGGTGAGGAAGGGAAGGAGCCACTTTGTGTCTGTCCCATGAACTCCAGTTTCCCCAGTTCTTAGAGGGAATGTCTTTGGCAGCATGGGAGGAAAAAAATGCGGTCTCTGTGACACACTCGGACATTTTCATCTGGGATGATGGATTTCCTCAAGGGCTCTGGCATATGCAGGCACTACACAGGGTGCTCAAATATTAACACTGAGACCTTTCCTCCCAAGTCAGTCCCATGAAATAGTGTATATCTAAATAATAAGAATAGAAAAATCAGTTCCTCTCATCAGCTTTGATAACTGGTATGTGCTGCTACTGTAAAAACATCAGGTCTCCACTGACTCCTGAGGGTAGACAATGCCTGAGCTGCCAAAATGGAAAGGGAAAACGAGAGCAAGCAGGAGAAGCAGAGGGGTATTTATGTGGAGACTTTTAGGGCTTTCTTCTAGTTCCTGAAGGGAAATAAAATCTTCTCAAGAGTAGTTTTAACCCTTCAGATCACCTGGAAGCATCCCTCCTTCCCTCCAACTGGCACAAAAGATCAGATTAGCACGGCCATTAGCAACTTAGTAGTTACCAGTGCAGAGCAAAGATGAGTGAGATGAGGAGCACAGATGTCAGATCTGTCAGGATCCACATGATGTTGTACTGCTGTGGTGTCTGGAAGAGAACAACAGAGGATGTGTCCACCACCAAGGACCCCGAAACATGCAAAAAAAGTTGCTCAAGCTTTTTTCTTGCTGCTCAAATATGGCCATTCAGCTGCCTGGTTTGCATGTGCAGTAACATCACTCAGGTGTTTAAAACATTTGGTGGCATTTCAAAGTGGCCACTCACCAGTGGGTATTGGTGCCAAATCATCATCCTTCATAAAAACAGGTCTGTCGTGTGGCCAAGAAAATTGTACTACACCACAGTGACTGTAACGGGGAACTCTTATTTGTACAGGAAGGCCCTTTAGTTCACCCTGCTTCCCTCATATATTAATGTCAGCTGGTGGCATTTAATTTTCACTGGCAAAATTGTCCTTCAATGAGCACCAGAGGGTCTGGGGTGGCTCCTTGATTTAAGTCTAAGAGCATCTGAAGATTCATCCTTAGACTGGACCCCCACCCACCCTCAGCATGGACTGAAACATTGCAGTTTTCTGGATGGGAGCATCGTAAAACCTACTTCAAGAGTGTGAAACCAGTTACTGATAGTAGTAACCTTTAGGCTGGGACCAGTGCCCCAGGTGCTCCTTAGCCCTACAGGTTGTCCAAGGCAGAGTAGGGAATAGATGAATTATGTGAAAAATTCCTCCCAGCAAGGAAGGGTTATTTCTATGGTTGTTTCCCTTGGGCTTGAAGGGCATTTGGAAGCCATGGGTAATGAGGAACTTCTGACATCAGTAAGGTGCTTCAAAAGCTTAGAAATGGAAATTTTGATCCATCAGCATATGCCCTGAAAGGCCCTTCCTTTCTCCCCACACAAATCTCAATAGGACTTCTTTTCGCTCATCTCAAGGCCTAAATTGCAAATCCTAACAAGTGAGGTGATTCTACATGAGCCAAGAAAACAGAGGAGAAGGGTATGGTGATACCTGGAGGGGCTCATAGGTGTCAGGTAAGCCAGGTTTCAACTTGGGTCCTTTTCATGCAAAGGGTCATATACTTTATTCGTGCATGAACTGGCCTGTGGTCTCCAAAGGTAACCATGAACATCCCAACCCCACTTCCTACCCCTGGGAGAGAGAGGATTTTCGCTTACCATGAGGAAGAGTGGCCGGCTGAGATTCTTTAGTGTGTGGACGGCATTGGTGGTCACAGAGTGTGCCCCAGAGCACCACGCCAGGGAGAAAAGCCATGGTTCATTGACCACATAGAGGTTGGTGGTGATGTTTGCCTCAGCGTATTTCCTTTAAAAGACCAAAAGTCAATAGCTTTCATTAAGCAAGCAGGTTAGTTCCTTTGGGCTGAATCAAGGAGAAAGAAATTTTCTGTAGGAAAGACTTGCTTTAGAACCTAGATAAGGAATGGAAAGGAAAGCCAACCAGCCAATAATTAATCGTTCACAATTTGTCAAAACAGAATAGCTGATCTGCTGGAAGCAAATGCAGTTAAAATGTCCAAAAAGTCAAAACTTTGCTTACTCTTCTGCCTTATGAATCAATGCAATGATGTGTTTGAAATCTCCTAAAAGCTGCCTAACTCATATTTGTTATGTTTGCTGCATCAACTCATAATTTTTCAATTTCTTATAAGCTATTGAAACTTAATATGTAGTAAGACCACACTCTGTATAGTGGTAAAGGAATGTATCATCAGTATCAGCATTTGTAAATCTACCTAGGATCTACCCAAAAGGATCTGCCAAAGATTTTACATCCTGTGAAAATTATCATCGAGAAAACATGAACATTGCTCTCATCCAAAGAATTAAACTTTTTCTTTTTTTTTCTTTTTTTTTTTTTTTAATTAGTTTCAATGTTTTTGTGCATGGGAAAGAGCAAAAAAATCCTTTTTTTTGGCACTCCAGCCAGTAAGTCAGCTTCATCGGGGGCTCAGTTTAAATGCCTCTATGCAGATGCAAGTAGCATGGGGAATAAACAAGAAACATCTGGCTCCATCCTCTCTACATCGTCCCAGTAGATGGATGACTGGAAAAGGGGATCCATAACCTCCATTTTTAAACAGGGAAAAAAAGGAAAACCTGGGGAACTACAAGCCAGTCAGTCTCACCTCTGTGCCTGGCAAGATCATGGAGAAGATCCTCCTGGAAACTGTGCTCAGGCACATGGAAAATAAGGAGGTG
>VXBL01006187.1:280998-314037 GCA_013400195.1 Aramus guarauna | reverse complement strand
TGCTCAGAGGGCTGGAACACCTCTGCTATGGAGACAGGCTGAGAGAGTTGGGGGGGTTCAGCCTGGAGAAGAGAAGGTTCCGAGGAGACCTCAGAGCAGCCTTCTAGTCCCTAAAGGGGCTCCAGGAAAGCTGGAGAGGGGCTGGTGACAAGGACATGGAGTGATAGGACCAAGGGGAATGGCCTTAAGCTGAAGGAGGGGAGATAGAGATGAGGTGTTAGGAATTTTTTATGATGAGGGTGGTAAGGCCCTGGCACAGATTGCCCAGAGAAGCTGTGGCTGCCCCTGGATCCCTGGAAGTGTTAAAGGCCAGGTTGGATGGGGCTTTGGGCAACCTGGTCTAGTAGAGGGTGTCCCTGCCCATGGCAGGGGGGTTGGAACTAGATGGGTTTTGAGGTCCCTTCCAACCGAAATCATTCTATGATTCTATGGTTCTATTTACAAAAGAAAAGCTGGACAGGTAAGACTGGTTTTGTTTTGGTTTTTTCATAGAAGAGAACCATTTTGGAAACTCCTGCAATGAATGTGGAGTTTTCCATTGGAGAGATGACACTTTCAGTGTGTCACAAGCAACAGAGTAATGGTAGCAGCAGAGACAAGAAATGAAGTTTCCAAAACACCAGCTACAAGATGGTGATGGTTTCTCATCACAGCATTATGCACTCACACTGATGTTTGTGGAAGAGCCACAGGAGGTTAAATAGTTGTTCATTCTCCATGATTTAGTGTTGGTGGGAATGGGGATGGCATGAATAGAAAGACAAGAAATCAAGAGATAGCTGTGTTATCCTACTCAGAAGATCCTCAGATCCTGGTCAAGTAAATAAGGACTTGGGCACAGTGGGGTGTAATTACATATGCCACCTCTTGGCCACACACATGGTCAGCAGTTGGCATGAACTATAGTCCTTCACTCCCAAAATGAAACTGGGATGGCCACTTGATGTAAAGAACCGCTTCCCAAAATGCTATGGATCCTGGAGCTGGTCACTGGAGGGAGACATTGCCACACACATGAGGCAAACATAGCCAGATGCAGTCCATCAACTGTACTTGGGGCTGAAACTGCAACCTACCGGATATCTTCACTAGACATTTCAGTGTAGGCCAGATTGAGTTTGACAATATTGTCCATCAATAGGTCTTCAACTGGGGCCTTACTGCCCATTGTCTGCTGAAACCCAGGAGCAACAGATTGAACAAAAGACCTCATGTCATTCTCCAGCCATAGGACCTGCAGGCAACAAGAGAACACAGTGAATTCCCAGCAGACTTACTACTATGCCCTGCCCTTCACACAGACCCAGTAAAGATAAGGTCTTGAGGACCTTAACCCTGCCAGTCAAATGACGTATTTCTTATAATGATCAAAGAAAATTTGGATGCAGGGTTAAAACTTGCAACCAAGAAATAATTTATTCACTGTTCCTTGCTTATCAACTTGAAATCAGTGAGTACGTTTCACACAGCCCAACAAAAGATGTGGTGTATGAAATGGATGAAAAGACAGCTTTGGTTTATGGGAAAGGCCACAGAAAATATTCTGTTCTCCCATTCTCCCAGCATGGGAGAAGAGAACTTCAGCAGATACAAACCAGCATAACTCCCCAGACATCAATGGATACGTAACCTGATCCACATGGATTTAGCATCCATCCTAAGCAGGGAGTTTCCTGGGGAAGGAGGAAGGCAATGAAGGCTCCCAGCTTCATGTGCTTTAATCTAAGCCAGGAGTTTCTATGCAATATATAAAATAAGCACAGGTGGTAGGGAGTAGGCTGCCAATTATTACCATGGTGAATGTATGTCATTTGGGGGCTAAGGCAGTGGGTGGTATATACACTGGCTTATTTCCCTGCCCTGCTGTAGGGTAACAACATTTTGTACCTGCTGAGGAACCAATAGTAGGAATATACTCCAAATGATACCTCTTAAAACAAGTGAAATTAAAGGGGACGGACTTTATGCATGAGAAATCTTGCAGGGTGTGATCCCAAAGTCCCAATTCAGAGAGCAAGAAAAAAAGATACACAGGAGTGAGGTCACCCTACCAGATGGGGTCTAATCCCCGACTCATTGAGGATAACTTCCAGGGTTCTGTTGATCCACGAGTTCCTGTAAGGATGTTTCTCTGGAGGGCGGTAGAGATCAAATATCACAAGTTTATTCTGACTGTCTGCGAGGCGCAAGAAATTACTTAGCTTGTAAATTGACTGATTCATTGCCTGGTTTTGATCTGCCCTTGACAGTGAGCCCATGCATGAAAATGGTTTGTCCTGGAAATAAACAGATACAAAAAAGGAAATCAATCAGGCAGTCAACTCCAGGAGTCAGCTGCATGCAAAAAACTCGTAACTCTAAAGGGAAAAACATTTGACGTTGGCCATCAGTAGGTGAGGCATTTTATTTTGCTTAGCTCCTCCGCCTAAGAGACAAGGGAAATTAACCCAGGCTGTGACAACACTGCTTCTGGGACCTAAACTGTGTAGTTCACAGCTAGTTCTGCTGTGCTTCTCTGTCCCATTGTGTTAGATGTGACTGTTATACACAGCACCTTGCACAAGCAGCTGTTGTCTTCTTCCTCTAGACCATGTGTTCTGCTGCTGTCATGATAAGGAGCCAGAAGAACACCCACCAGCCAATTGTTACAGGTCTCCAAAGTCTAGAGGCCAACTGGACAAAGCAAGGAGACTCCAACTGAAGGATTTCTACTGACTTCTTTGAGTTTTGGCTCAACCAGTAGTTTCTCTCCCTAACATTCATGCTATTATGTAGTAGCCAGCTGGTGCCACTTCTACATCCATTTGGTGAATGTCCTTTATGGCGCTTACCTTAAGGAACCACATTCCAGCATTCAACTCCTTCAGAGTATCCCAGGAGAATAATGCAGCGTTTTGAGCAGTGTCATTGGGGTAGACCTCCTTGATGTTAGTTGTTCTCCTCAAGGTGCTGTCATGCATGAGGAAAGGAACCCCATCATAGCTGTTGGAGAGCAAGAGTTCAGATCACCTGGGGTGCAGGTTCATTCATGGTATGAGCAGACTCATGCCAGGTCAGAAGAGTATGTGGGACACTGTGAATGTGGCACTACAGCCTCCTTCAATGCAGAAGGTGGGATAGGGAGGAAGGCTGAGGCTCAAGACATCAGGTTATTTCCAGCTTAAATACTGCTGGGTGACCTTGGAGAAGTCATGCCTGTCTGTGCCTCAGTTTCCTCAGGGGTAAAGTGAAGATAGTGGCATTTATACCTTCCAGACCCCGACAAAATGAGTAGTAGCTTATGGTTCAAATCTCTTTTTGCTGACACCAAGATGTTTCTATGGGTTTCAGAGGAATGAAGTCTAAACGGACAGTGATGGAAAGTCAACATTTTCTCTTAAATAAAGGTCTACTTTAGTAGAACATCTAAGCATTAGTATTTTTCTCATTCAGTGCCTGGAGACTGCTTGTCCTGCACAGCATGTTAGCAATTCATGGCAATGGGTCTCCCAAACAAAGACAATTAAAGATTTAATAATTAGGACAATGCTGTCACAAGTCTGAACACAATTTTCTGTTGGTTTGTAGGCCTGACAGAACTCTCACTGTGGCCTGGGAGTCAGACTAGGGGAGGGACTCTGCAAAGCATTTAAAATACACTGTAGAAATAACGATTGTTAAATCAATAGCTACAGCTTATTGACTCGCCTGAGAACAGCCATGCCCTACAGCCCCTATCATCACGCACCAACTGAGGGACCTTGTCCAATCCATCAGTAAAACCTAATTGCCTGGAGTTGCACATCTCCAAAGGCAGCTCGTAGAAGAAGCAGCGTATATTCTGTGAGATGCGATTTTTTCCCCTCACCTAATCGTGACATCTGTTTCAAGACCATCCCCACCATGTTCAATTGTCTTCTGAAATGACATCTCAGTGTTTTCTGGTGCCAGCTGGAAAAAAAAAAAAAAAAAAAAAAGAGTGCATGGGCAGATCTTTTTCAAACACATTCTGGAGGACTCTAAAAGTACTTTCTGTCTCTTTGTAACACCTCCATTTTTTATTAAGGGGGCATCATCATCTTGTTAAAGTCTTTGATTTCTTTCACTTTAGCCACCAAACCCATCTTGTCCACCAGGAACAGTGTTTTCATTGTTAGCAAACCCATGCAGTGATGCCTTCGGCATGTCTCCCCTTCCACCCTCCACAGATTTCATGGGGAAAAAAGCAGAAGATAATGATGAAGGCAGCAAAACACAGGATAAAAGAAATGATGTAAAATAACTTTTCCAGACCTACCATTGGTGCCCCACGGTGTCCAATGAGGGCTGGCTTTGGTCCAAGTGTCCCCGTCTCTCTGATGCAAGGAGAGTACATCCCCAGAGGTATCAAGAAAAGAAAGAGAAGGATAGCCAGGTATGGACCAACAATTATCACCTGAACAACTGCAAAAATTTGAAGGAGGAAGGCTAGAGTTAATCCATGTAGTAATATAGGGTTTTGCCATGCTTAACTTTTAATACAGCCCTCCTGCTAAAGAGCTGCTGGGCTTTGTCCCATCCCTTTTTCCATCCCTTCCCTCAATTTTCACTTTCTCTCCAAATAATGTAACCCAGGAAAACAAACTGGTCAAAGCAAGGACGTGGGCTAAGTCAGGACTGCAGGTTGTGTGCCTTAATTACATCTCACTATGCTTTAAAGCAAGACATGGCCTTAATTCCTTTTTATTTAGAGGTGGTGCAATGAAATATCTCCCATCTGTAAAAACGTATGCTAATTTTTTTTCTGACTCAGATAAGAACAAGCAACATTTTGAAGTTTCATTCACAGTGAAGAAGGAGAGGAACCTTTCCCCTTCAACTATGTTACATGCCCTTAAGGTGAATACTTCCCTGGTTCATTCAGATTGCTCTCAGTGATCTTCTATGTGTGATCTACAGAATCCTACAGACTTTGACTGCACAGGTATTGCCAGCTCATTACCTATGATCTTCTCTGGAGTCTGTTGACACATTTCCCACGAGCCCCAGTGAGCCTTCACCTCAGGGAACAAAACAGTTGCTCTGGGAAATGAGCACCTATGCACCAACATCCCTTTCTGAAATGGGTACTACCACCCCTCTGCACATTGTGCCAGTGGCTCTGAAGNCTACCCAGCTGTAGTTCAATAGGAAAAATCCTGGTCAGGAAAAAAAATACTTCCACAAGCCCATTCTGAGGTTTTCATTACAAATCAACATCTGCAGATGGGTGTCATGTAGATAATTTTGGCTATATGGAGAGACTAGGTCAGAGAAAATCAGCCGGTCCCAGAGCCAGGCTCTTCTGCAGTTGTTCCTGGCATTTGGCCTTGTCCTTACACTACTTGGTCACACTTCTCAGAGGCAGACAAGAACTTCCCATGAGATAACACTAGGAACTGATCAAAAAGCTCTTTCCCCTGTCTCATCTGGCTTCTCCTGAGATGCACTAGTCTCAAGTGGATTGACTGGACTGGAGATCCCTTCTGAGACAGAGGAGCTGAGTATAGCAGGCAAAGGTCAGCCAAGAGAGCTGCCACTGGTGCTTTCTCCTGCAGAGAGCTGACCAAATTTCCATGCATGACTCAGAATGTGGGTACTTCTGCTAATCTCCTCCATCTCAAGGCAGGTCATTACCTTGGTATAGGCCAAAACTGTGCAAGGGAGCATGCAAACCAGCAGTGCATCTGGACAGCCACAGGACAGTGCATAGCCCAAGCCCCAGCCCCCCTAATTTCTCTGGGATACACAAAGGGTAAAAGTCACCTCAGCTGGAGTGCAGTTGTGTGAGGAAAGGGCTCCTGCACCCCTGTTTTCCCACAATGATATATATCTTTTATCACAAAGGGAGCAGGAAGCAGCGCTACTGTACCTTTCTTATCTGCTCTGATGGCATGAAGAGCCACAGGCCAGGACAGGAGGACCATGATGGCTATTGCTCCTATGTGGAGATAGGGAGCTGTGATCTGGCAAGGAGAGAAAAGGACTTTAGTCAAAGGATGAAGTGTGGAGACAGATGGAAACAAATCCCAACACGGTTACAGCCTTCCACCTGGATGGGCCTCTGCTGCAGATACCAGTAGTCCAACCTCTCTCCTGCAACTGTCTTGGATCCACCAAAAGCCTCTGGATTTGGAGGAGACGTACGTGCCCCTAGACAGGCCAGCTACCCAGGCTGAGGAGTGCTCCTCACTGCACTACACAGCTCTCCTTTCTCTTACGTCAGCTGAAGGGGACATGGCTGTCCTCGTCCATGAGGACACAGTTGCCATTACTGCTGTACCATAATCTGTGAGTATCTTCCAGGGAGCAGCCAGCTTAATCAACCTAACCCAATCCAATCCCATCCAGGTAATAGTCACCTTCATACCACACTGCAGCTAAATCATTAAACTAATGTCAACAAACCTGAGTGATGAAATGTGGTATTTACACCTGTATGGAACTGTTGTTGTATAAAAGAAATAGTTAATCTGGTACGTGTCTGATCATGGACTTTATTAGACTCATATACACCCTGCAGTACCTAGTTTCACATATTATCAATATATACCAGTAAAAATAATTCATTTTCATTTATTTCAAAGCATTTAATTCCCTTGCGTAAGTACTAATTGCATTTTTTTTCTCTTTTTCTTTACTGTTAACTCAATGTACAGTTGTTTCTCTTGATTTACTAATGCAAAACAATATATTTATTTAAGGCTTATGATATATTAGATAATACCTATTGCTGGACAGATATAGCAATTGGACTTGATTTATTTAGTCCTGAAGCTTAAATAAGATCAGAAGCTAAGAATCACTTCCATGCTTATCATGAATGCACGCGCAGAGCTGGAAACCAAGCAGAAATAGTTTGTCACTTGTACAGACACTGAATGGATGTTGGTGTGATACACTTTTCATAAAAGTAGGCAAATCTGTCAAAGAAACCAGTCCATCATTTTCTCATGCTCATCAGAGCCTCATGGTTTCTGTTCCAGCTAGAACTGTGGTGTTATTGCAGGTGGCACTGTCTGCCCCGGACACTTGATACCAACATCTTTTGATGAGAAGCAGGATTCAGGTGCGTAAACAGGGGTGCCATCTGAGATGCCTAGGATATTTGAGAGAGCTTTGCAGGGCAAGTGGACATGAGGCAGGATCTGCAGGAGATACATGTCCTTTGGGAACAGCAGCTGGAGGCCATGTGAAGCATCTCAAAGGGCATGAACATATGAAATAAACAGCACCTGTGGGGAACCCAAATGCTCTTGTGTCTCCTCCTCATCCACCTCCCTTGAGTCTGTCAAGGAGGAGAAGCTGATGTTTTCTCATTACCTTTGCCAGTGCATAGCCCAACAGTTACCAAACTCTGTAGAGCAGGAATGTAAAATGAACCATACCCTACAAAGACCACATTTGTGATTCCTCTTCCAGTCCATATGCATTGTTCTCCCAACGTTCACAAGCAGTGAGCCACATCGGAGAGAGGTGATAAGCCCAAATAACATCTGCAAGACAGCTGTGTAGTCAAAGGCTACACACTTCTTCCTTCCCAATACATGTGGGGACCCAGATGCTCAGACACTAAGCAGCACTGGGCAGCTCTTGTCTCCATCTTCAGATCTGGTGAGAGCTGACGAGGCCAGCAGACCACACATCCTGACTTCTTGCAACCAGCATGTTGTCCCACCTGACACCAGCATTCCTTACCTGCTCCCCAAAAACTCAGTGCTGTCCTGCCCTCAGGAGATGAAGCTCTTCTGAGTCACAGAAGACTAAAGTGATGCTAATGCAAAAGCTGCTAAACTGGCGGGAGCTGATTAAGGAGAAAACTCTTGCTCCAGCAACCCTACGAGCCAAAAGGGTCTGATTTACCTGCCCTGAGCACCTGCAAATTAACAGTACACCTACAAGATTTGTGCCAAGAGAAGGGAAAAAAAAAAGTATGGAACTTCCCAAACTGAGACTTGTTATATCAGATAGCTTGAAACTCAGCCTCAGGTCTTGGCTTCCTTTCTCCCAGCAGGAAAGTTTAAGTCATAATAAAAGTTTACTCAAAACCATGTACCCTGCCAGGAAAACACATGTGAAAAACACTCACCATACGCAATATTTTTCTATCAATTAGCACAAAATACTTCTACAAACAACTTGTTCTTTCAAATAGACCTCCCAGCCCCTCTTACCTGGAATGACAGGCGGACAGTTTTCCATTGATCTCCCCAGAGTACTGATAATATGAAGAGGGCTGTGATAGAAAAGCCCAGGACAAGAAAAGTCCCGATCTGGGGAGACAAAAAAGACATAAATCAGTTTCAGCATTTCTGCACAGGGTGTGCCAATCCATTTGACTCACAGGCTTACTTAAGCCGCATGGACTGCTTAAATTCAGAAGTGATGAATTCCACCCAAAAGAGACGGCAACACATCTTCCTTATGCTATGAGCTGCCTTGCAACATGCTTCAGCAACAGCAAACACTCCCATAATTAAGAGATGAGGGTCACTTTTTAACCAAAAAAGTGAGCAAACTCTGTTTTTGGCTTCTTGCACAGTTTTGTAGCAGCACAGTTGTGACGGCAGGCTCTTCTTGGTACATCATCTATCTTCTGGAACTAAGTGCAAGTAGAAATTCGACCAAGGTCCTAACCATTCTTCAAGGAGATCCTGCAGATCAACACCTTAATAATTCGTCCCTAATCAATTCCACTCAAGGATGCAGTCTCAACTTCTTTTTTACGAACTGTCCTATGTCTTTCTGGTTCTGCTGGAAGCCAGTTTTCAACAGTAAAGATGACTGTTTCCATTACTTAAATGAAGAAACACAGGATCAAGGATCTGTATGTTTGATTCCCTTCCGCTGCAAGATTTGCAATCACATTATATTCTCCCCTAAACTGCATGGCTAGAGGCTCATTTTTTAAATACTTCATGTAGCCTCAAGAAATGTTTAAGGAAGGTGATTCTAATGCATCATTTTGCAGCAACAGCTCTCTGAAGATTTGTTTCTGCCCCTTCAAAACTCCAGGTGGCATTTGCCAAACCACCCAAAGACCAAAAGGCATAAGGCACCGAGATGCTTTGGAAAAGACTGATTTCTCTTCTGCAGAAATAGCAGCTACTTTTTTTTTTTTTTACTGCTGTTGGAACCTGCTACAGAAAATTACACTGTGCTTCTCATGGAAAATTTGGGTTTTTTTCCTCATGTTACCACATGTAGATGTGTCAAATATAGACATCTTCACCTGAATGAGTCACCACAAGCTCCTTTTGGAGTCAGTGGGGGAAAAAGGTGCTTTAGGTGTGATTCATCTCATCTTAATTTAGATGTCTATGACCAGCTGGATGAATTTCATCCTCAAAGGATTCATTTCCCTCCACTGACTGAAAGGGAGTTTAGGTGATCAGCTGAGGTGGAGATATCATTCTTATGGGTATCAAAAGTCTCCTGAGATTAACCTCTTCCCTCTCTTCCTTCTCTCCCATAATCTAAGATGTTTTTTCACGCAGAGAAACACCACAGACTCAATTGTTTTAAAGCATGGATTAGAGACACCAGAAAGCCCTGTCTCTCCTCACCTTGTGACTCCAGTGCAGGTACAGCTGCTGACCTTCTGCAAGCAAACACATCGCTAGGACCTAGGAAATCAAGAAGAGATCGTTTGCATCCTGGTGGAAGATGGTCAACTGTGTTCAGTGAGGTACTTCTGGAATTATTTTTGGATTGGGAAGTCTCTTTACACTAGGTTTTCCTGCACAATGTCAAGGCTGTTAGCAGGACAGGTATATGGAGAGAAGTGTTTATTGCTACAGTAAAAATACTTCTGAAATGGCCAAGCACATACCAAGGCTGCCGTGCAGGATCCAAGGCCTTTCATGGATAACAAATAATTGGGCACTTTGGGGTACACACTTTTAATGACTTTTCTTTGTGAGTACAAACTCTGAAAGAGAAATGATGGCCAGGATCAGCTGCTATGGTATGAACCAATACAGCACTAACCTTGCCAATTTCCTGTGCATTTGTCGTGATTAGAGGCATATCAACCATAGGAGAGAGGTCAGGGATTAAAAAGTGCCTTCCAAAGTGCCATAAAAATACAGAGCAAAAGGAGACAATGCTTCCACAGTAATCACAGGAAACACATCTCAGAACAGGAAAAACTGCCTTGGAGATTAAAAGACTCTAGTTTTTGGTGGCTGGCACGTTCCTTCCCTCTGATGAAAGTTGGAGCCCTTGGAGAGGGTTCCCGTGAGGCACGGTGCACACCCCAGCCAGGGCGGGGGACAACCCGAGAAGCCTCAAACACAAGGAAGCAAAGCATGAGGAAAGCCGGTCCATGGCTCTGATGGAGAGCTTCTTCAAGTTGTCCCAGACATAAGCAACCAATGAACCTGGTGACAAATTTCACCAGAAGTACCTTGCTGCTGTGAAAACGCACAGGTCTACGCTCAGGAATCTGAGCACCTGGGGCAAGCTTCCCGACTACTGTAAGGGACAGTCTGGGGACCAGTATCACCAGATATCAGGGTTGAAAGAAAAGTATCTGTTAATAGACATCAGTGCTCTACTGAGAAGGACAATTTATGATCCAGGTCCCTCCAGACTGTAACACAGTAGGATTGTGTGAAAGCAGGACATACAGCTTATGGGGAAGGGGCTCTGCTGTCCCAAAATGTGACTACAAAGGAATATGTAAGCTGTTTCCCATCCAGCTACAAACACACTCTCTCTTTCCAGGATCATGCTGATTTGAAGCGAGAGATAAGCTCAGCAGAGAATACAGATCAGCTTTTAAGTGCTTCTTGACATGTTAGCCTCCGTTAGTTGAATCCTACACCCAGTACATGAGTAACCATGGGAGCAGTTCAGAGAGAATTTAATTACCACTGAAGATCTTAAGCCAGCCCCATTTAAGTAAGCCATTTCAGAAAAAGGAAGAAAAAAGACACTCTCGAAATTCCCCCTTATCTGCAAGCAATATTACAAAGACCTGGTCTTTGCCTAAGGTGGAGCCAAACACTTATTTCACAGGCTGTGCTCAACAGCTACTGCAGTATAACTTTTGTGTGAATGATGGACCACATCTGGGAATGCCATCAGAGGGTGAGCTCATTTTTGTAGATGGAAACAACATTTCATCACCAGCTTACAAGAAGAATAATCACCAGGTTTCATCCTCAGAGAGTGAAGAAGGAACACTTGCAGTTGCACCACTGGTCAGTGTAGGAGAACACATCTTGATGGACCATTGAGCTGATGTGATGAGAATGAGGTTTATCCTCTGGCACAGTCAGCTTGCATCTTCTTTCCTTTCTGTATACCCCTGAAGCTTAGCATCTCAAGCCACAATAACCTAGCTACATCCTGCTCCTCAAAAGCTGCTTCAGGACCTGTCCAATGTGCTCTTCCATGGAGAGCAGCTGCCTTTAGCAATATCCCACAGGCTTGTACCTAGAGCAGGACCTCTCAAGCAAAGAGACAACCAGCACCAAACTGCTTCCATATCTGTCCTGGGATTGTTTAATACAAGTGCACAGACATGTGGGTTTAGGTGACCACTATGTGTCTGACTATTACTGCTGAGGCTAGAGCCAAGATCCCTCTTGCCAGCCCTATCACGTCCCTGAATCTTACAGCCTCCAACACTTGCATTCTTCTCTTCTTCAGTACGAGGTGTTGAAGTGTCCCCCCTCCACCATCTACCTGCAAAGTGGTAATTAAGGGATGCTTTCCAGTGGCAAGAGAGATGGATTCACTGCACAGGGGATTGCACCTCTGCCTCCCTCTTTCTGAGTGGGTGCACTGAACACAAGGTTAGTTTGTGAAAGGATGGACAGTAGACCCTTAATTCCACTCTGCTTCAGCACAGGAATGAACTTGTGCTGATTTCAATACTGCCAGTGAGGCTTAGGCAGGCTCTGAATCTACCAGCATAAGACAGAAGTAAGCACTTAGACACTCAGCTCACCTAAAACATCTGCTCACTTAGATGTTCACAACAGCAGAATTCAGGTCCTTCCATTCGCTTTCTGGCAAAAATGCAGCAACTCAAACTTCTCCGGTACCCTAGTCTCTTAGGGATGGAGATTTGAGATCACTTTTTGGACTTCAGTGCCAATGCATTATTTTGAGTTCTTTCTTAGCCTACAAATGCAGAGACCACAACACACCTGAACCTCTATATTGTACAGCCACGAGTCACTTCCCCAAAACCCTTGGAATAAACACAGTTGAACTGCAGAGAAGAAAATATTATGTTGGCGTTTGAAAGACTCAACAAGAAAAGTTTTTTTCGTCTCCACTGATCATGAACTGTTCTACAATTAGGCCCTCAGCTTAACCTTTTATCTCTAATGGGGATGAGAAAATCAACTTGCAGAGTGATAACAATTGAATTAATTGAAACATTGTCTGAAAAAATTACAATGATGCACGCAGACAAAGAGCGTCTTTGCAAAGGCAGCAAGTGCTTTGTTGTGCAGCATTGTGTTCAGCTGCTGGTGGCCGGTGGGCAGAAGACCGTTTGCTTCAGTGGCTCACAATAAGGTCATGGAAGCAGGCTTGCAGAGTTCAGTTGGGTGCCGTCATTAAGGAAGAGGATATAGTGCTCACAAACAAACTCAGACCTACCACTGGTTGCTATAAAATCTCTCTGCTCCAACAAGGGAATCAGTGTGGTCAGTTTTCTGATGTGATGGGCTGCTGATGCAAAACATCACAAGGAAACATTGGGTGAAGGTCTCCAATCCTTCCTGCAACGTGCGCAGTGATATCCTCTATCCAACACTGTTCAATCAGAACATGGGATGTAATTCATCACAAGCGCATACTATTTGGCCATTGGTTGCGTAAAATGTAGTACAGCGATCCAGCTATTGTATAGTACCCACGCTGATAAAGTGCACTTAGCCTGTGAGGCTTCTAGGGGTTTGCTGGGTGGTTTATCAAAGGCTACAGTGAAAGTCCAGACATGGTGATGGGCAAGCTCTGCAAACAGTGATGGAGGAGTGATTCCTAGCAGAGTCCTTTTCTGAAAGGAGCCCTTCTGGGATGAGCATGGCCACGCCACAATTGTCATCACGAGACCCTGCACACAAGTGTGTGACCCTGCATGCTTTGAGACAGTGGGAGCATGAATGGTGGTGGTAATTACTTTCCTTGCTCCTCTTTCCTTCAAGACCTAATTCTATTTAGGTAACAGCTCTGATAGCACAGGGTCTCATGCCTCCCAACTCCCACTTCTCAACAGAGATGCATGCAGCAATCTTGCCAAATGAGACATGATGATGCAATCAAGAAGGGCAAGTGCCCTTAGAAATACCCAATAGTTTTGGGTGGATCACTCAAGAGCTTCATGAAAGCAAAGAGCAAATGGACCTTCAGAGCAAAGGCTGTCCCCAGAGCGGAGGCACCTCTGAAGTGTTTCTCTTGTAGGACTTGTCTGATAGTATACAAAGTCCTCGTATCTTTTCACTTTTATCTGTGTTTCACCTTCCTGAAGAAGGCAAATACTGTTAGCCTCATTAGATAGAGCTGAGAGGAGGAGGAGAAGGATGTGTCTACACAACGAATAGTTGGACCAAGGCTGAACTGAACCATGTAGGAAACCTATTTCATCTTGTATTTTACATCTACCTTTCTGGCTTTACTTTGCCCATCACCTTCCCTGATAGCTTGTGGCCATCACATCTGTGCTATCAAAGACAAGAACCTCCTCTGAGAAAGGCCACTGCTTGGACAGTGGCTGATGTTTGGATCCAGACAGAGCATGACCGAGCTGACACACCAGCCCCAGGGGTCTCCAGGCTCCTCAAGCCCAGGAAAAATCCCATAAAACTCATTTCTAGCACATGCTATGATGGGTTAGTCTGATCCTGAGGTTGACTCCAGATCCACAGCCTCCTGAGGTACAATCTCACAGGTAGCCATGTCATATGGGCATCTTTGGCAAAGCTCTGAGTTGCCCAAAACAGCACTGTAACCATCAAACCATCCACACTGTCCCATGGCCACTGGGAAAGCCAGGTGGGCTTTGCTGAATAACAGTCGTTGAGCCCCTGAACCACCAGGGCATCACAAAATCCTTGTAATTAAATATTGTTATTTGTCTTACTCAGACCTCAGTTAGTCCATCAGCATTTATGATGCTATCGATAGCTAGGCATGGCCAAGCAGCTGTCCTATTTATCACTTTGGTATTTTATTGCTAGCACTAGAATGAAATCACTATTTATTTGAACTTCGTCAGGGGCAAAGGACCCCAGAAACCTATTGTGTTAGGCACTGCATGAACAAAGCAAAAAGGGATTCCTTGCCATGAGCAATTTACAGACTGACTATATGATGACACATCAGGGAATGGGTAAGAACAGCAGGAATTGGTGATAAAAGCTGATTGTCATGGTTGCAGAGGTGAGTCAAAGCCATAACCTCATACTCAGCACCTGGCATTTCAAAATGAAAGTTGGAGCAGGCATGAGACTGAACGTGGACTCCAGTCCCTGGAGTTAAAGTGTTTTCTTAGCCTATAGCTCTGGATGCAGAGGGTGGAGACACAGGTGAAGATCTGTCTTTATTTGGGGGGTGTCTATGAGAGAAAGGACAGAGGAAAAGGGTGACTAGGTAGAAATTTTAGGAAACATTTGGTTTTGCTACTTTTCCAGTAACCAACGCAGACAGCTAGAGAAAATTTCACAGGATTTGGAAAAGTGAAGATTTCAGAAACATTGCTTCTTTGGGCATAAACTTCAGGAGCATTTTGCGACCACTTCAGCAGTCTCTACCCTCCAGCAAAGCAGAGAGAGTCAAGACAGCTTCAGCAATAATGTTCCCCTTCTTTTAATAAGCATTTTTCTTTAGGATTAAAGGAATAACTCAGCTTTGATGACGTCTCACCACTGCTACATGACTCAGAGCCCTCTGCTTCCCTGCTGTCAGAACAAAAATCTTTAGCTTCCCCTAAATTTAGATCCAGACACTGCTGGCACATCTTCTCTTGGGTTCGAGGAGACACTGGACAAATTAATCAATGGGAAATCATTGAGAGAAATCACAAAATTTATATCTGGCTCAGAGACCCACAAGCTGAAATTGGTCATCCACAGGTGGACATGGGCACAGAGTACCATAAACATTCATGTTCCACATCTTCCTCAGGTATCCACTGTGTAGGATCATCTGCAGGGCTAGGCTGAGCTTTGGTCTGACACATTAAAGCCATCCCTACATTTACTTTTTAGGACTATAAATCATGGTCAGCTTGCAAGGAGCATTACTTACCAATAACAGCGTGATGTACATGAACACGATTGCAGCCACAATCAGGAGAACAAGAGACCAGAGAAACCAGAAGCCCAGGTTCCCATAGTTATACCTAAAAAGCAATGAAATATTACAGGAGTGTTTGTGTTTAGCACATGGACCAAGGGTTAAGAACAGCCCTGTTCCTTGAAATTTTGACATTTTCAAAGCAATAAAACAGAGAGGGAAGGAGGAGTAACCTACCCTGTAACATGCAAAAGTGGTTAAAAGCTTCCTCCCCCAAATCCATGATTGCATTAGCCACCAGAATAATACCCCAATGTGCTGGGGTGCTAAAATACAGGACCAAATTGATGGTCTTGCTCCAAAGAGCTCCTAGGCTGACCATAAGACACAGCACCTTGCTGCTGACAAGGCAGCCTGGGGAAACAGTAAGATGACATGACTCCCTCCAACAGCCCACCTTGTCTGCCTGCGGTCGTGTAGGGCACTGCCGCAAAAAGGGGATTTGAGTCAGACTTTGAAGGAGAAAACACCAGAAAGCTGGTGGAGCTGCAGAGGGATTGCCCAAGGAGAAAGGGAGGGAAGCTTTATTTTTTACCCAAAGGCTCAAAAAGGATGAATAACATTATTTCACCTTTGCTCCACATAGTATTTGACCTGTTTTAATTTCATTTTAGGGGCTATATTTGCATAACTGTTACCTACATACTGCAGAAGGAAAGGATTTGCATAAAACCCTGCTGGTTATTTCTTACTTTGGAGCCTGGGAACACGCAATTCTCTTGCGGTAAGATAGCTGGTGCAATGCCTCTGAGGATAGCCTCTACATTTCTTCAGAGGGAATGGGAGGGTGGGGGGGAAGACTCAGAGAAGGAAAGAGCTATTTAGTCACTTGCACTCACAATTTTCATGATGACGATTCTCCCTTTCCTCCCAAATCTGCACTTACACCTAAAACCTGTCGCCAAGCAAAGGACAGAGCCTCAGAGCCTCTGAAGTCACTGGACATTCAATTTGGATTCTGTACCCAAGAGTTTAAGGAGCCAAACCTTTGGCTCATGGCTGAAGTGCCCTGCGGCAGTGCAGCTGCTGGGGAGGGTGCTCATCCCTTCCCAGCCACCCTGGAGACCTGCCCGAGGAGCGGGAGAGGAGGAAAAGATGGTACTTACCAGTCAAAGTTATTGTAGTCATTTTTCGCTTCACCCCACATGTACAGAAAGATCAGAGAAAAGCAGAAAGCTCCAACAAGCAATGGGAAAAACACGCATTCCCGCTGGAGAGGGAGAGGAAGGACAAGTGGTCAGAGCCTTGTCTACCCCAAAGTAGTCAGAGCAAATGGCAGATACTTTTAGGCTGTCCCTAAAACACGTGGCTTGGTGCTGGACCTCCAGAAGCAGAGATGGAGGTGACTTCCTTTCCTGTCCCTTGTGAGCAGGGAAATGTCCTCAGAAACATACTCTGCAGTATTTATTTTTGGGGGAAACAAATGTCGTGACTTCACAAATGAACAGGTCTTTAATCACCTCACGTGGGAGGGAGCTGCACTAGGCAGTCTTTTGCAATTCTTACGGCACACCCATCCTAAATTTTGCTTCTTTAATTTGATCTTATGGATTTCAGTTGTTTCACTGGCCTGGAGGTTTTGGTCCTAGGTCCTTTCCTGCCACCAGACATTTGTTAGCTGCGTGGTGGCACAGACAAGCTGACCTTGCCACAGAAACACAGCAATACGTCAGGCACTTAGAGCAAAATCCAACAACCCAACAGATCTCAGTGGGCTCCAAACGATGTTGGGCAGGGATCCCTTTGGCCCACGACATCAGCCACTTATCAGCTTGAACTGATCTGTCCCTACACAGAAATCAATGTCTGTACTGATTTTGAGCTCATTTACCATCTTGCAGCAGCATTTCCCAGGCTCGGTCCTTCTGCGTTGGTACCGCTTCCATCGGCAGCTGTAGAAACCAGCCAGGCAGGAGATGAAGGGCTGATGCTCATACCTCTGCAGCAAGTGCCGACGTACCACCTTCAGCTTCCCAAATTTGAGCCTCTTGAGGCTGGTGGAACCGGCGTCCATCTGATCGGCTTTATCTCATCTTCCTCCTAAAACAAGACCACAGGTTTTATGGGGAGACTGCAACCCTCCTTTCCTTTTGGGCAAGCTTTTCATATCAGAAAAAAAAGAGAGGAAGTTTTCTCAAGAGGATGCTGCAACCATCAGGAAAGGGCGCTGAGGACATCCCCACTGAATTTTATATGCCTAAAGTGAGATGTCTAACAGAAAAGCATGGTCATACTGCTGGTCCCCTCAGCAGTCAGTGGTGCTCCTGGTTGTAAATTAGGTGCTCTGAATCACCTCTGAGGGAACCTCTGCCTCCCTGTGACTATACAGGGAGCTCTGGGAAATGAAATCACTAACTTAAGCATTCTGTGCAGATTCCCAAATTATGTCAGATGAACCTCAGCCTAGGCTTAGCCATGGGAACGAGTTCAACACCACTGTGACCTGGCTGCACTGCAGAGATTGATTCCTTAAGAAAAAAATACTTCCTGACTGAAATAGCTTTACTGGGCGCAGGTTTTTGAGGGTAGAAAGAATAGCTGTAAAGATGCACACATGGGAGATCTGTTCATGATCAGGATTTTAAACATAGGACTTGGTGATAAATTGCAACCAACGTAGCTGACAGCGAAGCAAATAGCACAGGGGTTTGTGCCAGCAAAAAGCAGTTCACCCAGCAGGGCACTATCAAGACCGCAAGGAAAGATTTTAAAAAAAAAAAAAAAGTCTTGCACTGGTATACAAAGAAGCACCATTATCCAGCACTTCTGTAGAGCACAGAGATAGCCAGAAATGCTTTTCTGTTGCATTAAAAAGTGCCATGTCCAAATCCAGGCATGTCTGCTGCAGATTCCCAGCTTGGAACTCCAATTTCCCTGATTTATCTGATGTAATAACAGTCATTTAAGAAAAAGAACGAACAATTTGCTGCACTATACACATGGATGAAATGCATACATAAATTGTTTGCAAATAACTTGGAGCCTGATGTGTCTTTGCAGAAATCAATGGATAAAACCTTGCAAACTGACACTTCCAAAAAAACTGATCAGTTTGCAGAAAGCACAAATAAAACAGAGACATAAGACACAAGTCAAAAGTGAAATGACGCATCCCTGGTCCCCTTTCCAAATGCCCCAGTCTATTGGCAGCTGAGGTGCAAGGAGAGAGGATGGAAATGAAACAAACAGGGGGTTCAGTTTGGGATACTACTAACTGAGCAGTGCCCAAGCATGCCATGCCCTGAATGCTTTCCTGAGACAGACGTGTCTCCCCATCCAGGACAGTCACAGGGAATCGCATGCTCTTGGATATGGTGGGGTCAAGCCATGGCTAGAAGCTCAGCGGTATTGGATCTGGGCACCAGTAGGTCACCCCATAGTAAAAAATTGATGCCAGTCTCACGTGGCAACATGGTGATCCAACTCTTGAATTACCCAGAGCACGGGGCGGGGGGGGGGTGCGAGCGTTATGCCATCGGCAAGTGGTGCAGATGACAACTGATCCCACTGTCTTCATCAGCCGTCCTCAAGTACACCTGGCATAAATCCAGCAATTACCCAGTTACCCCATCCACGTCTTTCAAATATATTTGAACCTTCAGAGCTCTTACCAGAAGGGTATCATGTGCCATGGGGTTGCGGTCTTTGTTACGTCCTACGAGGATCCCTAAATAATGAGTTTCCCTATCAATGAACCACAGCATCAGTTCTTCCCCAGCCCTTCTCCTTCAGCAACAGGAATTCAGGACACTGGATCAAAACCAGCAGTTTTGCTGGCAAAGGGCCATGAGGTTTGTAATGCAAATTCCTGGTGCGGGTACGAGGCTCACGTACCAATATTTACCTATGAGCACACAGGATTTCACAGAAAAACAGATTACAGAGACCTCAAAACACTGTCTGCTCCATCTGGCTGGCTACAGTAGCACGTCAGGTGTTAAATCTAGGGGTTAGTCTTCCTCCCTCATAAAAGATGCCAGTGATGGAGGTCCCACCAGCTCCCAAGACAGGCTAATTCAGTCCTATGTAGCTCTATTATTAAAAGTTGGGGTTTTTTTCTCCAATATCTAGTCTCCTTTAGTACAGTTTAAGCACATTACTTCATGCCATGTTCATGGTGGATATAGAGAACAGCCTAAAATTTTCCTCTGTTATGTATTCCATGTGTTTACGTTTGGATGTCTCCCCTTAAGCCTTCTCTAGCCTGAACAACCCCAGCTTTTCTAGTCTTTCCTTGTAGTTCATGATTTCTCCTCCTCAGAGCATCCTTGCCTGGAGTCCACAGTCACCTGCTATTTGGGATTTTCCTTGCTGCATTTCCCATGGGTTTTGGCACATGGTAGCCAGAAGAGGACATGGTGAAACCCCACGGACGCTCCAGGGCAGACCTGTTCACCCATAGCGCAGGCTACTCGATACTTGCAGCATCCACTTTCTCACATGTATCAAACACATCATCTGACCTCTGTCTTCTGAATGTTTAAATAATTCACCCTGGACTCACCCCCAGCAGCAATGGAAAAGTGTTTCAAGCTTTAGGCATCAGAGCATTTATAGCATCGCTATAATTAAGAATTTCATGAACTCGTGTGTCAGTCTTCCCACACAAGTCATCTCTCTAAGCCCAGGTGCTGTTGGGGAAGGGACCCTTCATCGCAGAGACAGCTGGGGAAGGAGGGAGAGGGGAACACAGCCTCCTTTCCACAACCACCTCCACCAACCCCTGTCCCTCCCAAAAACATCAGGCTGGCCAAAGAAGAGCAAAACCCTTCATGTCTGACATTCCCTGAATCCCCATTGACCCTGTTGTCCAAGATGTTTGGCAATATGACCTTTCAGTATCAAGAGTTTCAAAGAGCATACCCTGTCCCCTGCTTTGGGCTCTGGCTTCTGCCGGTGCAGCATCCATCCCTCCCTCCCTCTTCCCCTGCCATGCCCCTTCTCCTTCTCTGCCCAGAGAACCTTTTCCCTCTCTTCCCAGGCCCCAACAGACAGAGCTACCTTCCCCAGCTGCCCCTCTGTAGCCTGCAAAGGGCCAAAGCATCCCACAAAGACAATAAACCTGGACTGAACATTCATCTTGTTGAGCACAGATACTTTCTAACACATCTCCACTCAAGTAAATGGAGATATATTGGACTATACGAGACAATCTGGCCTGCTAAGGAGATACATGATCCCCACAGGCCATTACTCTTAGCTATCTCAGTGATGCTAGGCTGAAGTTACAAAATGTTGTTACTTCAGGAGCATTTCATGAGTTTGGGGATTGAGGGCTGTTTTCACCAGGTATGGTTGGGGTACAGGAACTCTTTGATGCAATGCAGTATCTGAACATAGAGGGGACAGTACAGAAGAAATAGCACAAACAGCAGAAGGAAGCCACTATGAACATGGTACAATCTCTTTCCTTTCCTGTGGGGTGTTAGTCCAGGGATAGGTATCCATCATGGGCTCAGACTTCAGAGCCTTCAGTGCTAAAAGGGGATACCTTGTCCAAGAGCTGACCCCAAACAAAGTCCTCAGGGCATGTTGACACCCAGCCCTTGCTAAACCTTTGGAAATGGCACTTACAAGGCTTAAGTTTAGGCATCTGAGTTCACAGATTCTGTGCCCAGGAAAATGATTCTTTGGAGCTGTTTATAAGAAGGAGCCCATCACTCTCTCCCATCCTTTACCAGCATCCGGTCTTCCTCTCCAACATGAGCTGATGAGGGAATGAGAGCTACTGTGTCTGAAGTCCTCCTCTGCTCAAAAGAGAAATGGCTATGCACAAAAGACCTTGCAGTCACCTGCCAGACCCATCCAGAAATACAACCAAGAGACCAACAGGGGCTAGAGACCAGGGAAGCTAGGAAACCCATTTTATCACATCCACTGGGATCATCAAGCTCTCATCCAAAGAAGAAACCACCCTACCAAGCCCCAGATGAGGCTTGACCCAAGGCTGCTCCTGCTCCTTCTGGGCATACAGGGCTCACCTAGCAAATGGGAGGCTTTGAGCCAGTCTGCCCCACAGTTGTAGGAGACTGCTGGGTCTCTGCTGAGGAACAAAGAACAGGAGATGTTTGAGACACCAGACAAAAGGCAATGCTTGTGTCTAGATGCAAAGGAAAGAGTTGACAGGGTTAAGGAAAACCAGAGACGACTCACCGAATATTTGGGCTACTTCACTCTCAAGGTAGCATCTCCTAACAAGAGCTCATCTCCCTCTGCAGCTCTGTGGGATGCCAGTATCTGCAATGCATTTACACTGTGCTCTTGCTGGTATTAGCAACCATTCCAGTGGTGACTCCAGGAGAAGTCCAGGAGAAACCCCTCTTAGCAGCAACAAGTACCATGTGACAATGAGGAAGACAAAGACAGACACAAGGACAGACCAGAAAGGTCCTTCTCAGATCAAAATGTACTCAGATCTCCAGGCACTCCTTTCTTTTCTTTAGGGAAGGCATCACTCCTTCCCTTTTACCTCCACACCTTCTCCCAAGTTCTTGCCCTCAGGTGCACCTCCATGTGCTCAGATGATTGTGTTTAATCTAATGCAAATTCCTTCTTTATACCTCAGCCACCCTCTAGGTTCTCCACGACCCTCCATCCCACAGTTTCCTCCTTGCTCACAAATTACCAGCCTGCTGTTACAGCTGCGGTGGGGCATTCAGAAACCTTAACAGCATCTCTCCCGAGGTCTGGCTGAATCTGCCATGCCTCAGATCACATAAAATTTTGAAGCATTTAAATTCACAAGCATCTGACCCTAACAGATATCCCAGCACCTGGACCCAGCAACCAACCAAGGTTCAAACACCACCACAACATAGGGTAGATGCAGACGCCAAAAGACAGGAGATCTGCATTAGGATTTGGAGCAGTTCAGTCATTGCCAGGATGTAACAAGAGGCTTTACAGTGATTGCACTTAGATTTGAAGCACAGCGCTCCTAAAATTCAGAGGTTGTCTGCAAGCCCTGCCCATCTCCACCAGGTGAAGGTAAATGGATAAAGGAGAGAAACAGCAACCTTGAATCCATTGGCTGGGAAAGCCACAGGAGCAGAGAGCAAGCAGGAAAACATACATCAGTAGGAGAGCAAAGTTTAGGACTCCTTAGCAAGTGAGCCGTGAAAGCGGTAACATATGTTTTTCAGCTCCGTAAACCCAAGAGATCTCAGGTATTTCCCTTGCAAACAGAGACTTTGTTTGCTTGCAGATAAGAGCCTCCGTAATCGCGGGCAGTTGAACAGGGCTGCTCGTTTCCCACTGCTTGAGAGTGAGGAAAAGCATGAGACATAGCCTTGGGGGGACGATGGGGGAAGGAGCAGGGGAGAAAAAGCAGGAAACATATTCAGCTGCACGGGCTGAATGCAGAAGGTACTACAGGAGGAGCTTGCTTGAGAGGCTAGTGCACAAGCAAAGAGAGAGTACCCTCACCTTTTTTGGTGCTGTAGAGCTAGGGCATCCATCTTTGATGAGGTAAACAGGTATGATAGCCAAATTTGGCATTGCCCTATAGCTTTTTCCTTGGGCCTTTTAAGTCTTTCTCTTTTTCCTTTCTCCTGCAGCTACCCAGCTTTCTCCAACACGATATCCTAAAATATGTGGGCAGGTGGTTACAGGGCTCTTTTCAGATATTACAAACATACTTCCCAGTAAGCTGAAAGAAGAGAATTGGAAAAAAAAATTATGTGGGTACCAGCAGCATTGTGAGGGACATGGAGATGGTCATTTCTCAGCACCTGATCATGGCCAGCTTGTCCTGAGCATCTTGATAGCATAGGAAGACAGCAGATAGGAGTGATACCCACTTTGCCCATACCATTTCCAAGGGATTTGCAGAGAAAGTGAACCCCATGCCAGTGGAAGAAGGTGCCTTGAGGCTGAGCAGAACCTCCCTGGTACCCATGATATCCATAAAGTAGAATTTTCCACTTTACAGGGACAGAAATGTGTTTTTGGGTTAGTGCTTAGACACTGTTTAATTTAGGGTTATATGCAGTACTTTGCTAACAACTATATCTTTGAAGAAGAGCCAAAAGACTGATAAAAAGCATGCTTTGCTAAAGAGTATCCTTGNCTATGCAAGTTACACACCACCACCCTCCCCCCAAACCCTCAAGGAACATGCGTGCTAATTTAAAGATGTTTGACCAATAGTAGATGATGCGGTAATTAATAACCAATTAGCGTAACTTTAGTCGGGTTTTTCTAATCCTGTAACAAGATGAATATGTGGTAGATTCTCTGTGTGTGGGGCTAGCCTGGTGGAATTAGCACCCAGCACCCATCTCTGAGCAGACATGGAATAAATAAAATACGTCTGTTCTGTGCATATATAGGTGTACTGCACACGGGGTAAACGATCCCACTTTTGGGACAACACCTGCAGCTCCCTTGCATGGGGACTTCTGGTGCCATCCCACCACTCTCTGGGGCATCATTTCCTGCTCTTCCATCTGGGAGTCTTCCGCAGCATTGTACCAACACAGGCAAAGGAGTAAAATCAACCTCCTGGCAAGCTGCTGGTTGATCACCATCACCACGAGCTGCACACAGACCTTGCCATCAGTCAGAAAACCTCAGCAAAGAGCATCCCTTAAACCTGTGTTTCTGCCCAAGGCTCTGGATCACAGCCTAGGATTGTTTTTATTTCACCGTCATCTGCCTTCAGTTTCTTTTCAGGGAATTAATGAGGTTTAACACCAGAAAGGAAAAAGGATCAAATGAAATAAAGCTAGTCATAATCTCCCTATGATAGGGCATATACTCTATAGCCTTTCTTTTCCCTGGCAGTTGATAATTACAATTTATGACTAAGACTTTCAACAGTTTCTATATAAGCCCTAATTACGCCTTACTTCTGTGTGGGATGCCAGGGAGGACGTGCAGCCTGGGACAAACACATGCAAAGTATTTCTCATGAATTGATTAGCCTTTGAGGTGAAGATCACAGCCATCAGCACAAAGAAACAATAGGCCTTAACACGGGAAACCACTAACGAATGTGGAAGTAGAAGGGGTTAACAAGGAATAACTGCTCCTGCGACTGCAGGGAGAATATTTCTCCATTTCATTTGTTGTAATACACCTCCAACATGCAAGGGCTGTGGTTTTCAAAGCGATGGGGAGTTTTCTGCCAAGGATAATGCCTTGTGTTTTGGAATATGCCACCACACTTCAAACAGACACAAATAATCAAACCCATTTCAACCAAATTAACCTACAAATACAGCTGAAATCCTGCGTCTGTTAGGATTGCACAGGGACTTATCCCCATCACTGAGGACACTTTGCACTACAGTCCAAAGCTCAGAGACCCAGCAGGAGCTGTGCTGGAAATGGTTGTCCTGCTCTGCTCAATTCTCAGTCCCAGTGCTTGCTGAGACCAGGATTCATCTGCGGTTGCATGAAAATGCTTTAAAGCAAGATCTTCCGAGGCAACCAATTGATTTTGTGGGGTCAATATGACAAGCCCTTGAGGCACCCCCATGTCTGTGGATAAGTGATACAGGTTTGGTGACGCTGATGGTGAAGCAAGCCTCCCTCCAAGGTAGGATCTATTCACCTTAAAACAAAGCCACATATTGGCCATGAGAATTTAGGGTAGAAAAGGCACCTTAATCCCTGGTTTTATTCCAGAGTGACCATCACAGGAAATAAAGTTCCAAAGTTGAGCCACATTTTGCACAGATCACTTTTTCCTCTTCCCCAACCATCCACCAAAACTGTCTGGTGTGTCTCTACTCCTTCAAGGTACCTCTCTCAAAAGTGTCTCACGCCTGGGAGCATGTTTGGTCCCCAGAGATGACTCATTATCCACAACCACTTGCAGAAATCTCGTTTAATCATAATCATCATCATTAGAAATTACAGCTATTTTTCTTCATCTTCAAAGCACTTTGCGGGCTACGTTAACAAATGTGTGCCCAGGAAATTATTGGCCAAGTCTCAGAGAATTTACAAAGGATTTTATACAAATGCTTTCAGCTTCATATGGAAACAGGCAAGGGGAAATCATCATGTTTATGAAAGGGTCTCACGGCACTACAATAGATTTTCCCTCTCGCCTGCTAGGAGCAAAATGAGTGTTTTGAATAAAGCTGATGAATAGCAGCTTAAAAAAAAAAGGAAAAAGAAGGAGTGGAGAAAGACTTTTCACAAATGCCACATATTTGGCTGGACTCAAGCATATTCATGTCCATTATGGTTACTCAGAAACCTCCCAAAAGGGCCTGGTGGTTTTGGTTCTGCAGACATTTGCACGCCACCAGTATCCCTCCATTGCAAGGAGCAAAAACATGGGTCTGGCACAGACAGGAAGATTTCAGCTAGGGAAACTTTCCTTTGAGGGGGAAGGGGAGGTTATTCCCAGCACAGCTCTTCAGTGGGGTCTGGGTTTAAATTATTTTTGTCTAAGAGCTTCTTTCTACAGGGGTCCACCCCACCTACCTTCTAGATAGGTCCTCCCAGATCACTCTGCTTTTCTCCTGGAAGGTCTTTCCCACTGCAGCTGTCCCTGTAGAATGTTGTACCTCCCCCTCTTCCTTCTAGAAAGTCCCAACAGCCCCAACTGTCCTTCTAGAAACTTCCACTGCACCACTCCAGCAAAGATGGCCACCAACAGCCACCAGCCCAACATACTCGGTGGCCATTAGACCACGCCAGCCCTGGGTTTCCATGGTCCCAAGGACTGAAGCTGCAGCTGGTCCATCCTGGTGGGTCCAGGTGATGAGTGAGCAGGAGGCTCACCAGCCCTCGCTGCTCCGGGGAGGGGACACTGCAGTCCCAAGAGGAGGAAAGGGTGACCCATGTCCAACTCAAGGTGCTCTCCCAGACCCAGGCGGCAGCAATTGCTGTCACCTTTATTGATGGTAATGGAGGAGAGGAGATTCTGACTGACGATAGTCCCAAAATCCAGCACCAAATGCTGACCTAAACACAGCAAAATGTTGTACTTTTATGTCTGTTTTCCATATGTTCTTCTGTACTACAATGTGTATAGGGCCCAATCTGGCCATGGAAGGGCCTGAAAAACTCTGGTAGATCAGAAATCTCATTTTAAAAAGTAGATATTCACCTGTATGAAGTGGCTCAGATGATGTGTTTTTCAGGAATTGCTTTCCTAGGGTGTATTCGCATGGCTCCTGGCGTAAGAAAGCTCCGATCCAAGAACAGGGTCTACGGGCACTTTCCCAGCATCACAGAAATGGGCACAATGCATGAGTAGCTTTGGCTCTGTCAGTGCCAGACCCATCAGCACTGCCTTCCCTCTTTGACCCTGAGCTCCTTCATACAGCTGATATATAACCCATAAACTTGTTATAGCCCCCCTTAGCTCAGTCTTGGGAGTCCCTTGTATAAGGATGGTGAGCCCTTTGGGGAAGCTGGTGTCCCTCCTCTCAGCAGTACAGGTGGGTAGAGGCAGAAATTAGCCCCAAAAGGCATCAGGAATGGTGGCCTTCCAGCTGCGACCAGACAGAGACCTTCCACCACCCACCCAGGTGCTGGGCCCAGCTGGCAGCAGCGAGATGTCCATGTCTAGGTGTCATTTTGCTGACCCAAAGAGGGAACCAGGAGCATCAGTGAGCTCATACCTTCAGGTCAAGCCTGAAAATGAAGACTCAGCGTGACCAAATTGGGGGGAAATGCTGCTCCCCACACTACACCGTGGTCAACAGGAGAAGGAAAGAGTTTTGTCCTCACCGTGCTTGTGGCCATGCAACATCTCCATAAGCGATGTGTGCAGCCGTGCTCAGCTTAGCCCCGTGCAGCACGTGGGGCGCAGCCCCGGGCTTTGCCCCTGGGTGGCCCGCGGCTTTCTAAGAAGTCGCTCTCCCACCATTGAAAAGCCACTGTGGGGAGGCAAAAAGTGCTTCCATATCTCAAAGCCTGCCTGGGGGGGGGGAGGAGGAATAAATCCCTTGGGAAAAAAAAAAAAAAAAGAGCTCAGAAAGGGAGGGAAATATTTCTTTGAAGATAAATCCTACTTTGCGCAATTCAGCATGCCCTGGCTTGAGTCCCTCTCCGCTCCTATGAATGCCTAAGCGGCTCTTTGTGTCCTGTTGTTAAGGGGAGACGAGGAGATTGGGACGCAGCGTGGGGGACCCTCTCCGGCCCCACAGCCCTGCGCACCACTACGAGCATCGTCTCCGAGGGAAGACTTTGTCCTTCAGCCAAGAGGAGGGAAGAAAAGAGGTTTGCAGATCGCATACCTCCGCCCGGCAGCTCTGCAGCGCGCTATTCAGCCCGGACAAAGGACGGGGGCCCTGCATGGCCACCGTGCCGAAGCCCCCAGCACTGGCCCTCCCCCAGGCTGCGGGTGTTAAAGTTCAGACTTTGGAGCAAAACACCCCTGCAAGGAGGGGAGGAAAAGGGAGGAAAGGATGCTTTCCATGCTGCCAGCTGGAGGTTTCTCCATTTAGATAGCTACAGTATTCGAACGCATCAGGGCTGGCCCATTTTTGAACCATAAGAATGTGGCTCTGCTGTTCTGAGAGGAAAATCCTTTCTAGCTAATTAAACGCTACCCCATTTCTGTGTAAGTGATGACTTTTGGAAACTTTTGAACTCGCTTCAGAGCAAAAGGATAGTCTGACACACAAGATCCATGCTCAGATCCCCTGACCTAACACCAACCTATGGACACAGAAGAGCCGTCACCCAGAGCCTCAGTTTCCCAACTTAGGGTTGTGCCAACAGTGCAACAAGAGCAGCAGATGAGGATTGTACAGCTCATTTGATTTTCATCCATCTAGTGGTGAGAGCCAGAGTCTGCTTAGCAAGGCAGGAAGATCAGTGTAGACAATCCATGGGCAGAACCTTGACGTACCTCCCCAGGACACCTAGCACAGTCAGCTCTGCTGGATCAGCAGCCACCAGCACTCACATCCAGCAGCCTGGAGGAAGGGAGTAGTTTGTATAGTTGCAGAGCTTAGGGTGGGTGTTTTCTTTCCTCCCTTGGTCTTCCTGCAAGAGCGGTTGGACTCATCTCCTCTGTGTTTGAGTAGTCACCCTGAGCTCCCAGTACAGCCAGCAAAGAGAAATGGGCACAGCTAAGCTCGTCCAAGGGCAGATGACCTGTCCCACACATGTCCAGAGTGCCAGGGCTTGAACCCAGCCCAAGAAAAGGGGCATCCGTCACTCAAACCCGGTGAGCCCAGTTCAGCCCTGTGACCGTTCCAGCTCACCTTCAAAGAATTTCTGCATCCTGGGTTTCACAAGCTCCCTTGGTATGGGCACCAAAGCCCATGACTACCTAGAAGAACCCCCCATAGAAAAGGTCAGACTAGCAGACATCAGCCAATGGGATGAAAAAAGTGTTTCCCAGGATCAGGGAGAGGCAGGCGCCTCCAAGCACATGACGGACCTTGCCCTGCTCAGTTTTTTCCTGCTCAGTTTAGCTCCTCCAGTGCTGGGCGCCAGGCCGGAACGCCTGTGCCCGGGCTGAGGCACGAGGGCTCTGTGCCTACAGCTGGCAGCAAGAAATATGCACCGGCTCTGTGCCAGGAGCCGGCAAGCATCTGATGTCCCGTACAGGCTCTCCTGAGACCAGCCCTGGTGGCATTTCCAGATGACAATATTTTCTGGATCTTTGTTAAAGCCCTTCTCATCTATAGATCGTGCTTCAGTTCCGAGCATCTCTTTCCAAACCACGGTTTCTGCCACTTGCATCTCTCCTCCCTCTCTGCAGGGACAGAGGTGGTCAGGGCCACTTGTTGTCACTCAGTCAGCAGCATGGAGAAGCCAAGGCCACCACTGCCAGTGGGTTTTCTCCCCCTTGGCTGTGGCTCTGTCCCTGCTGCTGTATAAAGGGCAGCCACAGAAATTCTCCATGCAGGGTTACCTGAAGGAGTCACGGAGACCATGGATGGTCCCATGGGTAGGACCACATGGAAGACACCAACAAGCTCATTGAGGGCAGTAGTTCCCAACCCTATAGTGCCTCACTCTCACAGAAGGACCAGAAAATCATCCCCCAAACCAGCATTTACCATGAGTTGCAGAGGAATATGGGACAGGCTCAGCTTGGTAGCAGGTTGATAACTGGCAGGAGGGAGGGAAGGAAGAGGTTACAGCAGTAAAAGACTAAGATGAGGCTGGATAATTGGGGGGATGGAGAAGGTAAGAAGGTTGGTGTCATTCACCTGCATTTCTTGCAAGAACTGAGTTTTGCTCAATCAAAAATTCTTAAAAGCTTTGCGGGGAAAGAGAGCGCTTAGGAGTAAGCCACCATGACCCCACAGAACCTTTGTGACTGCTTTAAGGCATGAATCAATTACAGCAATCATGGAGCAAAGGTTAATCAGTAGCAAGTACATCTTAAGAAATAAGTAGTCTTTTAAAAAGCAATTGCTCTTGCCAATTTCCACCCTCCCCCCTTTTCTAAAGTGTCTTTTATTTCTCCAACTCTGGAGACTTTCCAAAATAAGTTCAGTGATTAAGAGCAGCTGCCAAAAGGACCGGACTGAATCATGTGGCGGCAGCCGGGGCGGTGGGAGCAGAGGACTGGACCTGTTATTGTCACAGGGGCTCGTTGCTGTACAAACATCTCAGGGACTGAAAACCTTCCAAGGGGTTCCAGCCTAATTAGAGCAGATGGAGGCTGGAGAAACAAGAAATTGCTCACAGTTGCATTGGAGAACAGAGGAAATGAAGTGTGAGAGTAAGGAAGGGACTGACTCCAAAGTATTTCTACACAAGCAATGAGACTCCAGGCTGAGCGTGCAGGCGTCCAGTCATGCTTTGAGCTGCTCCAGTGCTGTGCTCTGCTTGAAGATACGTTATTCCTTCTTCTTGCACCCAGCAGTAGAGCTGACATCAAAACTGCCTCTATGGGCAGCAGCCACAACCTCATTCATACACGCACACATCATCCCCCCCCACCCAACTCTGCCCTATCCTCCTGCCTGCTGCTCTTCTAGTGCACCACCATCGTGGTTAACTGCTTGCCCTTGTCACCTTTCCATGCCAGCTCTGGATAAAGAAAAGAGCTGGTGTGCTGTGATAGCCCCAAGAGCCTTCCCTTGGCACCAGGTCAGCAGAGGACAAGTCCCAGGACAGGGTTCCTCATCTCTCCCTTGCTGCTGCATCACCTGCACTCACACAGATCACAGCTCCCTGACCACCAGAAAGGATCTGGGCCAGGAGGATGCAGAGTCTGTCCTGATCCTGAGAGCAGGTCCTCATCACGCTTAGCACAGCATCTTCCTCGGAGACACCACAAAGACAAACAAGGCAAACAATGACCGGAGAATAGGACTCGTATGAGACCAGGACATGGGCATGTTCAATTTTTTTCAGCCTTCTAATGCATCACTCTTCCTTCTTCCCTCATTTTTGCTGGAGATGATGAAAAAGGGTTGAAGCGCAACAGATGCCAATGTCCTGCTAGTGGGGAGAGTCACAGGGAACACGAGCCAATGCCACCCTCCATTTACTGGGTTCTTATCAAATGCCAACCCCTCAGCCACCAAAAAGCAGCCAGCTGTGGCTTCCCTTGAACGTTGCTGGGAGAACAGGGTCCAGCACATGAAGAACGGGATGTGGATGAGATGCTGAAGAGATGAGCACCTGCAGGCTGCCCAGCTCTCTCGCACAAAGTGTCCGGAGCTGGAGCAGACGTTGCAACGTGGAACCAAGCCTGTGCTGCCCTCAGGGCTGTCTGCCATGGAGGAATGGTCCAGGCTGCATCACAGGTTGTGTCTCCAACCTGCTGTACCCACACCAGCTCTCTTTCTTTCCTTCCAGTAAGATCTGGAGCCCAAAGGATCTTCCCAACTTCTTATCCTATCTGCTCTTTTTAAAAACAGTCCAAGACCCTCATTTATCACACACCACAGACGTCTCTGGGGCAGTCCTACCAGCTAAACCACAGGTGGTCACTGCGAGATGAGGTACAGACCTCCTCCTTCAAAACATCCCAAGACGTGGAGTTAGGTTTGGACCAAAGCCAGGCTATTGCTGCACAGGGTTGCAGTCTGCAGGCAGCAACCATCGCAGAGCTTCCTCCATCCAGTCCCCTCACGTCACATCACCGAGCTGGGACTTTGCCACTGGGCAGCTCCACGCTGCGAGGAGGCAGGAGCACACGTGTGTCAGCTGATGGGTGGTAACTTCTGAGGGCAGTTGCACACAACGAGAAATGTTTGGCTGAAGGAGGGCTTCTGGGCTCTCACATGGCAAGGAAATGAAGAGCATAATGTCAAAGGGCCACAAACTTTTCAAAAAAATGCTTTGTTTTATATTTTGGCTGATACTTTTTCACACTAAGCACGATTGTACGGCAACGACTTGCACAGAGGCATTTTGTAAGCTGCAGGTAGTCTCACAACAAGTTACCACCACCAAATTTAAAGAACTGCCTTTTCATCACCAGAAATGACACATAAAGCTCAAAAGACACCATTCGGTCACCTCCTTGGTCCAATAGGGTTGGTCATGAAACCCAACTTTCTATTTCTCTGCAAAGATTGGAAATTTCCCTTGAAATCTTGCACACTTTTTAAACATTCCAATAGCAAAGTTGGAAAGGAAGTGACAACTTTGGCTCCCTTTCCATTCAGAACATTTTTTTAATTAAAATCCAGCTGGTCCCATGGTACATTATGCTTTTTTTTTTTTTTTGCTTTTTTTTTTCTGCTTTATTTTTGCTTTTTTGTTGTTGTTTTGTTTTGTTTTATATTTTGTTAAACGCAGCTTAAAAGCTTTGAGCAGCTGTAGGAAATTATTTCAGTTTTCTCTTGCCCTTCCACCTGGTGTCATGTGCCGGAGGATAAGTCCTGAAAGATGCTGTACTGTGTGATCAGGATTCCCAAAGAAAGCGTAGAAGTGAGGAGGAGGTGATGTACACCATGGGCTGGATCTCCAGCTAATCAAATTTTGCCCTATCCAGCCCAAAGTTGGCCTGATGCCGATCCCTAGGTTCACATCACCTGAATTAAAATTAACTCTTTCCTAAAAGTGAAAATTCCCCCATTTCACTGCTAATTATGTTTATACCTACACATGATGTGGAAGTTTTTGGACAACAGCTAAAGCCAGGGCCAAATCCTGCTTTCAGCTGCGAACCGAGCTGCTCTCCAAACAGTTGCCCATCAAAACTCCCAGGGTGATGTGCAGTGGTGGGGCAAACCTTGGACCAGAGAGTTGCTTCCAGCCTTTCCAACCAGGTCCTGATTATTTACAGCTGTTCCCAGATGTTGCCCTTTCACGGGCTATTTGTTCCCGAGTCGACCTCCCCGTTCACACGCTAGGCGAGCTCAGGGGAAGAAAGCGAGAGGCTCCTTTCTCCCTTTTACTATGGAAACAGCCCTTTATCCCAAGCATTGCAAATGCTCGGCCGCCGTTTCCCTCCCGCCGTCGCCCCGGCTCCAGCCACCCCACCGGCCTCCCACTGCTCACATCTCATCCCACCTCTCGTTTGTCCCCTCAACAAGTCACAGACGACTCATCCGGCACAGACCCCTAGAGAGAAGCCGGACTCTGCTGAGCACCTTCTGTCCAACCAGCCATCAGAAACTGCCCCCCCCTCACAAACCACCCCCTTCGCTCCCCTTTTGTTACCAGTTCTCCCCATCCTCCGACTCTTCAGGCTTTGTTTCTTGCTGCAACCCAGGCAGGAGCCGGATCAATCGCCCGCTGTCGCATCCCAACCAACACACTCAAAAGTCCAAAATAAATAAAAAAAAAAAAAAAAAAAAGAAAAAAAAAAAAAAAAACCCCCCCCCCCCCCTC
>VXBL01006187.1:225839-280981 GCA_013400195.1 Aramus guarauna | reverse complement strand
CTCCCCCCCCGGGTGCTAACTTTTAGGGCAGGCAGGAAAGAGCAGGCAGAGATGCATTTCACCGGGCAGGAGCATCTTTAAGAGTTAGGAGAGAGGAGGTAACTTACCTCGCCGGGACGCACATGGAGGGGTTATTTTTGCTTTCTGCTGCACTTGGGTTGCTGTGTCCTTTGCTTGTGACACTCCAGGACCTGAATGGTGGCACCGCTGTGTGACACCCGGTATTAGAGAGGCTGCTGGAGCCGTCCCTCCCACGGTAGGAGGGGCCATGTAGGGCTTAATAAATTCAGTCCCCAAGGCTGGAAAAATTAAAATCTCATCATGGGATGTGAGCAGCTGCTCACCGCATGGCTCTGGGAGATGCCGGGGACTTGCAGGTGAACCTGGGTTTGATTCATTCCTCGTCCACCCAGAACAGGAGAGGCTGGTATTCAAATCCTGCCTTGGCAGAATTAGGTACCCAAAGGATGGGATCCAAGGAAATATCCCAAAGGAGATGTGGGCAGGACGTGTTGTTGCTGGCCCTCAGAATTAAAACTCCTCCGTGAAAAAGTTTCCTGTAGCTGTAAGACCCAGGTGGGAATCCATGCACCAGATTTCTGAGAAACCTTGGATGCAAAACCTGCTTATTTTACTTATTTTTTTGCACAGTTTTGGGCTTTAATATCTAAATCCTATTAGAGACATAACTTCCTTTGGAGGGGGAGAGGGGGCAGGTCAGCACAACAAAAGCAGTTTGTGCGGTTGTATTTTGTAACCTCCAATGTGCCCTGGACTTTCAGAGAGGCATCCATAAAGTTTCTCGGGCT
Organism: Aramus guarauna; assembly: GCA_013400195.1. Classification (NCBI taxonomy): domain Eukaryota; kingdom Metazoa; phylum Chordata; class Aves; order Gruiformes; family Aramidae; genus Aramus; species Aramus guarauna. Next base: position 280,172 of record VXBL01006187.1, on the reverse strand, counting down.
AGGAAGCTGCGCAACTTCATAGAGCTCCCCCTGCTCCTAAAAAAACCTCTTGGCTGCATAAGAAGCTAAAGAAACATCCTCTGCAGCCCTGGAGGCAACACTGGTGCAGCTTTTTCATCCCTGTCATCTCTTGCATTGAGATTTTTCTTGTTGGATGAAAAGATGGATCAGAGAGTGCCTCAAAAACAAAATCAGCAAACTGCCCTTGCAAACAGAGAGGGGAAGAATAGAGCAGAAATGATGGCCCAGAAGTGTTTGGGCAGCTCACATTACAAAGAGAAACTTTTAATTAGAAGATGAGCTACAGAGATGACAGCCTGGTTCACTCTGAAACCTAATGACGACCAGAAGGCATATAAGAGTTCCACTTTAAAAGCAGTACTGCTAATCCTTACTTAGCACTAGGTCCTGAAATAGCATCACCTCCCTTTGGAATTAGAATATTAAATAAATAGGGAACCACCAGGTATGAAGGTAGAAGAAGTTGTTTTTATTGCTGATCGTCTTCCAGCTAACGCTCTGCTGGCTGGAGTAAAGAGGCATGGGATCGTGTGTGAGCCTCTAGAAATATTACTTGCTTTGTGGTCTGACTCCTGGAAATCTGATAAATATGGCAGGAAAGGGTGAGATTAAGAAAGGCTGATGGCACTGATGAGATGTAGGGAGCAGCAACAGCGGTTTTTCCAGGTACCTTACAGTTTTAATCTCCCAAGTTGATTCATTGGATTTTTCTCCTCATGTATTGGTGGCCGTGTTGAGCCCAGCTTCATCATGGGGCCACCTAAGGTCCCGATGGTCCATGCCCAGGGGAGGCATGGCATGGGGGTGGCCCGGCAGGTTTGAGTAGCGGAGAGACCACAAAGCCCGAGAGCTTCGCTCTGCCTTTGAAGTCAGCAGCAAGGTCAGAGCTCCCTGAAATACTTTCTGAAGGGGCTTCACCATCATCCTTGCCCAGGCTGCCTTTCTTCCAGCTGTTGCATCCTCATGGTGTGGATGGACTCCGAAGGGTACGTGGGGGATCAGGGGACAGGGTTGAGCAACACCGTCAGTGCAGAAAAAGCTCCCTGCAGTGGAGGGAAGAGCTCTGAAAAATGAAAAAGGTCATTTAAAACACAACCGTAGCCCCACCTCCTAACAAGCAAAGAAAACCCCAAGTATCTCTGTTCTGTGCCCTAAAATAACACCGTGGTTTTGCTTTCTTCTGGATACAGAGATGCAAAGTCTTCAGCACTGCGGTTTACTCTGCAAACACCTGGCAAAGGACTCACCGGCCGAGCAGAGGCTGCTCTGGCTTCAGTATCTTCATCTCAGGGTTCATCAGCTTATCTCAACAGCAAATTCCTCACCCGGTGGTGTCCCAGGTGGTGTCCCAGCCCTGCTGGCAGCTGGCAATGAAGGCAAGCGAGGATCTGCTGGAGCCCTGCCACCAGCGAGCCCAGCCTTGGAGTTTATGAGCCCATAAAGAAAAATGCCTGCAAGGGACTGGCGCCGTACAAACCCACCCCAAGGACATCAGCAGGGCAGGTCAGCCTTGAACCCCACTGAGTTCTGCCTCTGTATCAGGAGAAGATAAAAACAGGGTGAAAACGGCACAAACAGGGAGCAGGGATGGTCTCCTTGCCCAGCTGCTGGCCACAATGTGGAGTATTTTGCTGGGAAATACATATGTTCGTGTCCTCCCACCCTACGTCCTACCCTGTTGGGGATTTTTGTCCTCTTGCAATGTTCTGCCTCGGCAGCACGAAGGGGCCGGTGCGTGTGTCCCTCCCCGGGCTGTGCTTGGGTATCCACCACCAACCAGTTGCACAACAAGCTGCTGCAGAGCCTTGACAGCAGGTGACTCATGCAGGTAACGATGCCCCCGTGAGATTAATTACAGAAAAGGCACCATTTATGGCATTGGTGTTTCCAGGAATGATAAGGGAGGCGGGGGGAGAAGGAGGAGGTGATCCGAACTGATCCAAACTTCAGCCCTCGCTCTCCCATGGGATGGCAGCGTGCTGGCGCAGACCCCGCGGCCACGGGTGAGCAGCGTCTGCCTTTTGCAGATGAAAAGCAGAGCATCAGCTGGTGGAGACACAGAGGATGGGCTGGGGGGAGAAAAGGACCTTGGGTAGCTCCAAGCTCCATCATTAGAGAGCAGAGATGACACCAGACTTGCCGTGTGAGGCATGTCCAAGTATAAAGATGCTGGCAGCCAGCTTCATGCTGAGCCCTGGGGGATGAGCCTGCAGTGGGGTCTCTCTCCCCATCTCCCAGTCTGAAGCCTTTGACACACGGCTCTGAAACATCAAAAATCAGGGAGGGCATCAGCCTCCCAAAGCATCAGTGCAGGAAAACTCAGGGCAAAGTGGAAGCACGATGCAAACGGGGAGCAGCAGCTTTTGCATGGTGCTGCCAGGCCTCGAGGGAAGCCAGGACCTGACCCTGCTCCTGCATCCTCAGATACCTCCACCATCATTTCTCAGGCTGCCTGGATTGATCAGCTATTTTTAAGCCCGCTTGCTTCCAAGAAATGCTGCTGTCCCTTCCCAAGTGACAGTAGCGGCTGTGAATAATGGTACAAAGCCCGTCGAGATGTGCCAAAGCCCTGGCAGTTTCTTCTGGAGTGTGCAACCCACCCGGTGCAAAACTTACCCCAAGTGCCAGAATTTAAACTCAAAAAATCAACTCACGCAAGCAAAGTTGCTGGGCAGCTACTGCTGAGTCCTGGGGCTCAGAGAGGGACTCCGAGCGTCGTATCGGAGTGAGCCGCATCCCTCGGGCAGGCAACGGAGAGGGACCGGATGGATTCACTGTGCAGCCCGACCACAGGGAACCAGCCCCCCGGCACAAAGAGAAGCCGCGCTGTGCGGGTGGAGGGTGGCCACGGGAGCTTTCACATCGCCCTTCAAAGTGGCCGGCAGCGACAAACTCTGCCTCTCGAAGCTGTTGCTGCAGCAACTCCGCTGCCTGCTCACCCGCAGCGGGCTGGCTGCCGGCGCCACGGGCCGGCTGATACAGCGTTGTGTAAAGATGGGGAGAGACAGTCCTCACCCTTCTTCTTCTGCGTTTTATGACTGTCTTTATGAAACGGCATCGTCTTGTTCTTTCCTGGCAGAAATCAGGGGATTGCAACGTGCCCAGGAGGATGCAACTTTATATTTACCCCGAAAGTGCCGAGAGAGTGTCAGAGGGGAAAATCAGATGCAAGGATCAGTGAGGAAGAAGAGGGCCCAGTAAACCCTCCCTTGGCCAAATGTTTCTGTGCCCAAGCAATGTAATGATGTGGTAAATGGTGTGGGGGGACCATGACAGATGTCAGGATTGAAGCACGTCAGGGTTTTGTTTCCCGAGTGCACGGGCAGCTGCTCTGTGCTGCCTTCTCCTGTCTTACAGAATCATAGAATGGTTTGGGTTGGAAGGGACCTCAAAGCCCATCTAGTTCCAACCCCCTGCCATGGCCAGGGACACCCTCCACTAGACCAGGTTGCCCAAAGCCCNCTGGGGATCCCTGAGCTGGACGCAGTACTGCAGGAAGGTGTCATGAGAGGGGAGTAGAGGGGGACAATACCCTCCTCCTTGGTGGGTGAATGTGGAGGACCACATTAGCACCTTCCCTGATGGTACCCTGGGTGGTGAGGACACCCTGCTGCTCCTCAGTGGGGATGTCACAGCAAGGTCTCCCACTACCCCAGCGTTATAAACCACATGGGTCGCCTGTCAGGGACCTGCACAGTATGTGATGCTCCTGAGCCCCCATGAGTTCTGTGGGGACTCAGAGTTGATGCTCCATTTTGGGTCAGCAAAGGTGTTTCTCACCACTTGGGCTCTTAAACCCATGCTGTGCCCCATGTCTCCCAGCCTGGGCCGTGATGCTCATGCTGCAACTTTGTCACCATGGAGCCTCTCGGGTGACATTTGTTGTCACCAGGATGAGCCCAGAGACCTTGCCAGGTGCTTCTTGCCTTTCGTATGGGTGGGTGGCCCAGGCAAGCAGAACCAGGCTGACCAGAGGGAGCCACCATTGACAAGACATTGATTCCCCAGCACACCAGCGCATGGAGTGGCATTGCCTAAAGCTCTCACACCCACGTGGGTGCACCCAGGCCACCCTCCCCAGTGAAAGCTGAGCAGATCTCTCTCTGCCCTAGCACCACTACTGACCATGTGCTGGTCCTCCCTGGGCTGGGACCTGCCTGTCGGCTTCTTCATGGTGGCAAAGGAGATAGGACAACTTATAGGTTCCCTCGGTTGGGCCGTTCCCAAAACCTGGGGCGAGGAAAGGGTGAGATTAAGAACAAAGGCCTTGGGTGAGAGGTGGGGTTAGAGCCTGGTGTGTTTGAGACACATGGGGAATGGAAGAAAGTGGCAGATGCTTCCCATCTGGGGAACCATCATCCATGCAGCCATGAGCTTGAGGAAAGAAAAAGAAGAGTGGGGCCGGGGTGGGTGGAGTGTTTTTCCCCCAGATCACTGCCCTCCTGTACCAGCCCAGCCCCCAGGAGCAGCCTTTGAGCATTTCAGCTCTCCACCGGTGAGAAACCAGAGGGCTGTTACCTGCCCACTGCCCTTCATGGCACGATCCAGGCACACCAGAGTCCTGGACACCACTACAGCTGCACTCGTGGCCAGCAGGACCCTGGCTTTGACTGGCAGCAGAGCTGCTAGCCCAAAATTTATACAGGTTAGGGATGTGGGGACACAAGGTGTGGGGTGAGGGACGGGTCCAGGTTCACTTCATCCATGGCTGCATTTGGAGAAGACGAGTCCCTGCTCAGCAGTGCCTCCCAGCCTCTCTCAACCCTGCCAGCCATCACAACATAGTGGTGACATGTCCCTTCTCTGTTATCAGGCTTAACCAGTATGCCAGCATGGACCTGGCCCACCAGAAAGCCCCACCAGACCAAGGGGAAGGATGGAGGCGTCTGCAAACACCCACCCTGCTGGTGTACTCAGAGGACCCAGCATCAGGGACCTGTGCTGCGCTGGGAGCAGAGAGCCTGTCCTCGATGGCTCACATGTAACCATTGGCCTGGGAGGGACACGGTTGCCTTAGGATGCTGCCACAGCCCCCAAGTGTAAATAATAACTTAAAAATGAGGCAGGAGCAAAGCTGGAGATGGGGTGATCGCAGGGGAATGGACATACCGAGGCACCAAAGCCCGTGTCACGACCATCTCCTTATCCCTGCCGGTGCGCGCCAGCTGCCTTCAGCACACAGCCTCCAAAAGAAACATAAAAAGCTTCTTTTTAGGTTGCTCGTGGAAACTGAGTAACGTAAATGGAAGTGAATCCTCAGTGCAGCTGCCAGGAGAGGGCATTACAGCCCCAGGAATGAGGAAGGACCTGCCAGGAAAGCCCAGCAAGCTCCCTGCTCATCGTGTTCAAGCTACAGACCCTCCCAAAAGATGAGCTTGGGAATCGAAACTCAGAAGTCTTCCAGTTGCTGCTAAAAATGAGGGACTCGGTAAAAGCATCATCTGCGTGGGGTGCTGCAGTTTTCCCCACAGCGTGAGATAAGGAACATCTTTTCGCTGTTGTACTCACCAGCGTATTGCTGCCCCTACCACTGAGTTCCCTATTTTGCTCCCAAATTAATATCCTGCAGTTACACATGGAGTAACTGTTCCCACTAGGATTTAGCCGCCGCTTCGCTCTGTTTGGCTCAGACCTGAAGGTGTGTGTTCCCCAAAGCTGCTCCCCATCTTTCCTCCCCTCTTCTCCCTCCGTAGATCAGTTGGTCTAACACAAAGTGTCACCTCTCCCTGTAAACCTTACCCCAGAGTCACGTGAGAGGACAAGGCAATAAATTTAGGGATGAAAAAGTAAAACTAACGTAAAGATCTGGCAGAGCTGCCGCAGAAATAGCAATAATTGCACATGTAGCTTCAGGACACACCTCCGAGACCATCACATGAGCAGAAGGAAGAAAAAGAGGCATTGGGAATAGAGAACCGGGGCTGGGATGTATTTTGCAGCCAGGACATCTTGACCAGGACCACTGCAGAAGCTCATCTCCTTTGCCATGGGTCTGCCTTCCCACACGCAGCTGAGTGGGTCCTTCCTTTTCACTGTTTCAAAAGTGCCACCACAAACCTGCTGCACGCACACGAGCAGCTGAGGAGAGCAGTGCTGAACATCATATTCTGCTGCTCTGGACCTCAGAAATGCACCCACAATGGACAGGCACCAAGGTTTGAAAGGGTGACCCCATGCTTGGGCCAACTTCATTAGGGGCTTCCTAAGTGGAGATATGTTGAGATCTCAGTTTTGTAGAGATGTTTGGTTAAAGGCTGAAAGCTTCAGAATTATTTATCTGACTCCAAAACTGATTCAGCTATCAAAAAAACTTCCAGTAATTATTTATTTTTAAATTTGGCTATGAATTCACCTTTGAGGAAAGCTCCCTATGGCTCTGAAGAGCCTTCAGATGAGTTATACTTCACTGAAATCAACATCAACCATTTCTTAAAGCCTTGAAATCATTCATTGTCCAACATCTCCCACCCCCAGCAACTGCTGGGCAATTCAACCAAGTTTATCTCAAGGGAAGAGGCCTCCAAGAAAGTCCCCCCAGAAATCATGGAATATGTTAGCTATTTAGAGTTAGACTGCATCCTCCACAGGGCAAGAAGTAAAGCCACCAAACACCAACTCAGTAGCATTTTCAGGGGCACTTTCAGGGGTACATGACCAGGAGCACAAGTTTGCCTGGTACCCTGCTTGGTGGAGCTTCAGAGGAAGAGGTGGTGGCAGCCCAGTTAGATTTCCTTTCCCTAATGGGACAAGGAGATCCCACATGGGATGCTACCACATCATGGCAAAGAGAATCGCCGACAATCCCAGTTGGGCTGCAACATTCCTCTTGCTCAAGTGATGAGGCCCCTCGTCTTTGCAAAAACCAGAGAAACAGATCTCTCCTCTGGCTTTCACAAAAAAGAGCTGGGGGGGGGGGGGTGGCACAGGCTTCCTCCCCAAATCATGATGTTCCTGCTCCCTGCTGCAGTGAGGCACTTGTGCAAACAAGTCCATAGGAGAATAAACTCCTGCTCATGTCATCAGCCTCATCCTACCTACGCCGTAAGAAAAAGTGATGCTGGGGAAGACCTAACCCAAACCCTCCCCTGATTTCCTCCTTCACACGAGGAGCCTCAGACACCAAGCTCTACCTGGGGAGAAAACAAGCATCCAAGAGGCAACAATTTCCCTCACCAGCTGCTTCCTTCTCAAGCCACGGTCTAGATCGTGCTTCCAGACCAATGTTTGTCAGAGCATTAACTACACCTGAGTGGTAAAAATCACACTTGATGCAACCGCTTTTAGCATAGTCACTTTGCTTGATCGAATAGGTGACTAATCTACACAGATCAGAGAAAAAAAACTCCTCCTTTAAGCACCTCCACTCAGTTCTACTGTCACTGCAAAGGTCATTGAAAGAGCAAGTGAAGGAGAACCAAGTCATTCATTCAGGTTTTATTTAAATGTTTCAGTTTTATTTTTAAAATGGCTGTGCTGACCTCACACATTATACAAGCCTGGCACAACAGGAGAGTTACGCCAAGGCAGTATGAAGATATACACATTATCTAGCTGATTTTAAAACTGCAACAGCCCCAGTATTTCCAAGTGGGACATGATACAAAGACGTTTGCCAGCAGGATAAAGCTGCAGTCAGAAATCTGCAGGTGCAGAGTGACAAAGTCTTTTTTTACAATCGCGACACCAAAGCCCAGTGGCCACTGACACGATCCCAAAGCAGTGCTGATTGTGAAAAGACGCTGTACCGATGCTGCAAGGCAAGAGGGAATGAGCTGCTTGTCATCCACAGAAGCCTGTGTTAAATTTGCTTCTGCCATTTCATGTACCCACGAAATCTGGCCTCTCTCTTCAGTTCCTTGGCACATCAAGGTCATCTCCTCTGCTCTAGCTCCCACTTTGCCTTTTCAGCTGAATTTTGTCATTTCTGCAAACCTCCTGGATTAGCTCCAGCTCTCTTGGCACAGGCTGTGACTCAAAGTCATATTGCTGCTCCAGTCTCTACTTCCAGCACCTCTTCCTTTCCCAGGCTCCTTTCTGGTCTCCTCCTTCCGAGATGTTGCTGCCTTGAGATGCAGCAGGCTGCTGTGACACTCCCTGAATTTCCTCAGCAATTGTGCAGGTGAGGTTTTAACCTTTGCTTCATTCTACCCTTGCAATCTTTGGACCAAGTCCACCTTCTTCTGCAGCTCTTCCCACCACTTCTCTGCAGGCATCCATTTTGGCAGCAAGTTTCAGTCCAGCTCCTGTCTCTGTATTGCAGTTTCGTTACTGTTGGCTATTCCCTGTCAAAGTTGGCAGCTGCTTCTCTCAGATCCCATCTTTGATGTTGTGAGTTGTCATGAGCAACAAAAGAATGGGTCGTAGAGCATTAATTATCCATACACTTGAAGCAGTCGGGCTTATGACCCCAAAATACATCTACAGGTTCTCTATTACTGTTGAAGTAAGAAACCATTAAAACGTCTCGTTATTTTAGGGTGGGCATATGGAGATTCAGACTTCACCTTTAACAATTTTAACATTGAAGAAGTCATCATCCACAAATGGATGCAAGCTCTTAATTAGGAATGAGGTTCAAATATTATTCTTGGGCTTTCTTTGGACCAATTTTACTTTCAGCCAAGGATGTTGGGCTTTAAGGAAGCAAGTACCTACTTACAGGCCATTGCAGTCCACTCTTGCACAGTACTTTGCTGCAAATGTGCCCTACTTATACCAACCTGCAGCATTTTGAGAGACAGATGGATTAGGATACTAACAGAGATCTCGGCTAAGAAGCGACAGCCTTTTACATGCCTCACATTTCTGACCAGGCAACATTTTTGGCACTTTCTCAAAACCAGGCCCCCTGAAAAGGGGCGTCAAGCTGGAAACAAAACACTGCGGCAACCCCAGTTGTTTTGCAAAATAGTGGTTTTGTGTCAATGTGTCTTCTCAAGCCCAAACCAGATCGTTTAAGTCAAGTAAGCGTCTCCATGGAAACCTCCTTTCTCAAGGAGCCTCCTTGCTGGAGAAAACCATGCACCCCTTTTGTTTAAAAGGGGAACACAGTTTGGTGGGTCTGCCTACTCCTCTCACACACAAACTCTTGGCCCTGGTGAACTCCAAATCAATTGTTTAAAGAAAACCTAAAGTTATACAAATCAATGCCCATTCTTGAAATATAGGAGGCGTCTTGTTGAAGCTCCTGGTTGCTTCTTAACTATGACAATCTTCTGTGTTTTAGAAAAGGTGAGTTTTAGCCTCTCCCTCCACCAAGTCCTTTGTAAGCTGTAGCACATTGCATCATTTCTAGCATAGGATTGCTCAAGATCCCTCAAAAAGGAAGCCAATTTTCTGAAAGGATACTCAAACAATTGAATATTTTATGTTCTAATACAGAAGATAGACTTTAATATTAATAGGCAAGTAAATAATTAAGGGCTGTGATTAAAAATGGTTAACTCAGGCAAATCAGTTCAGAGTATTTTTTTTAAAAAATCGAAGCCAAAGTTCTCTAGTTGGAGCCACATTCAAATCACAGTAGAGTCAAGATGTTCTCAGAAAAATAAGCCCCAGAGGTTAATTTTTAAGTCAGAGAGTTGCTATTTAAGAGCACTCTCTAGACAGGAAGGTGCTGTAAAGGGCTGTGTGAAAACTCATGCCAGGTGATGCACAGATGAAGAGAGACTGGAGGAAAGGATGTATCTCAGAACAACAACAAAAATAATCATATTCTCTTAAGCTTAAGGTAGTTACAAAATTTTTTAAGATTTTCTGAGAACGTAAAAATATGATGTGCCTGTTAACTTGAAGCGAGGTCCAGGCACAGTGTAGCTGTTGCCTTCTTTTCCCCACCCATCACAGGTGGGGGAAAAAAAAAAACCAAAAGCCTGGGACAAGATGACGCATGTCCACGGTCACAGCCTTGCAGCTTCCCAGTGGAGAAGGAAAGGCTTTTGGCAAACCCTCTCTCAAGCAGCTAACAGAAACCAGTCAGGACCAATTCAAAGTGGAAGTCAAGGAGACAGAAGCACGTCACTAGCACAAGAGGTGGAATAAACATTCGTGTTGATTCCTTGCCATTATGCAGCAGAGAATCCAGAAGAGCAACTTATGCACATACAAATAACCTTTTCTACCTTCTTTGGGGAAATTTAGTAGCAATTGTGCTGCAGAAAAATCAGTTCCCACACATGCTCGGGGATAGGGCATATCTGCATTAAGGTTCTCATCTCAATGGGATACAGAGGATGGAGTAGGGAAGGGAGCTAAAGAGAAGTGAGAGACATTAAACACATTTGTGGATCGGATATAATCCTGTGCTGTTAAAAAAAAGTCAATTGCCAAATGTGCAAGACTAGAGCCATATGAGATTTTAGATCAAGTGAGATCTAGCCCCTAATTCCTTTCTTCCCATGTATGCCATCTTGAGTCTTCCAGAGGAAATATAAACAAACTCCTTATCAAAGAGAATTATTCAAGGGTAGTGGCCTTCCATTTCATAATCTCCACCTAAGCTCCAAGGAGAGGAGCTCATGCATAGATCATATCCCTCTCCAAGCTGGCAGCTTTACTGCCTTGCCCAAGGAATTCATCCTTGGATATAAGCTTTGCGAGGGGAAACAGACTTGTCTTGGTGACAGTGAATTCTCCAATCCTCCCTCAGTCCCAAGTTAAGAAATGCAGCAGTCATTTTATTAAAAATCAGTATACAGTTGAACATAAGCCCAGTGTTTACATCCAATCCCTCTAGTAGTTCCAGGTTTCCTGTTGTTTTACAGACCATTAGCAACCAAAGGAATCAGTAGCATAAAGAAACCACTATCATTTAAAAAAAAAAAAAAAAATTAACATCCCAACGTCTCCAAGAAGAAAGCAGCATCCATGATCAGTTTGTTTTCCATTGGACTTGCTCCAAGAAACAGGAGTTTTCAACATCACTTTGCTGGCAAATCTTATCTTTATAATACTAATTGCTCTATTTGCTTTATCATACAGGTCAAGGGTCTCCAAGAAGCCTCACAGCGCTGATAAAATAACCCAACAAGAGCTCTCTGTCAATTTTTCCTGTGTTTTACCTTCTAGAACATCAGAAACATTTGAGATTTAACTAGTTGAGTTGAAACTAAAGGGGGAGGAGGCACCTCAATTCACACAATTTGGCAAAAAGATCATCCATGAATTAAGTTCTCCAACGGCTGCAGGAAGCACACAGAGGCTTTCTCCATGCTCCCGCGAAGCATCCAGCAGTGCTGTAGGAGGGACGTGTATTCACGCCCTCATTCCCCTTTCAGCTGTTACAGCTGTTCACATTTCTGCTGCCTGTTTCCTTCCCTCCTCAAGTCATCCAAAGCACAGAGCAGCCTCAGTGGTGTAATAGCAGCTTGGCAGAAGCGGGAAAAGTCCAGCCAGCAAAAGATTTAATTTATTAAGATAAACATGGTCTAAGGCTCCATATTATTTTTAAAAATAAACACAATAAGAAATATGAAAACAAACTGGCTTCGCTACATGTAGGTCAGGTTCAGATGTTCTCAAAAAGACCTTCGCTACCATACAAAATACTCGTCCCCTCTCGCCCCCATCACAAGGATGGAAAGACAGTTTGCTACGTAAGATCAGCAATGGTGCTGTTACATGCCCTTCCACATTCAGTGAACAATACCTCTGCCGCCCTTCAGGGCAGATCAAAGTCTGAAGAACACCTCTGTGAAGAAGGAGCAGAAGGGGAGCTGGGCAGGTAATGCAGTCTCTGAAATGAGTATCTAAAAGTCTTGACACAATGGCTGTGTTGACTCCACAACTTTAGTGGTTGTTCTTGGCTGCCTCTTTAGCTGCAATAATCAGAGGAGTGAGACTAGATAGAGGCTTTGCAATTTTCAGGAACTGGTGCTAGGAAGAAGAAAAAGAAAAAGGGTTAAATTTTTCAGAACATAGAATCATAGAATGGTTTGTGTTGGAAGGGACCTTAAAGATCAAAATATAGGCACCTAGACCTGTATGAAGTCTAACAAGCTACTCAAATCTCTGAAAGGTGAAACCAAAAGGTCTGTTACCACGACAAACTTTTGAGGCTTGCCTGAAGTGATGAACAGATTTTTGCCCAACACACGCTAAATTCTCCAGTGTTTGTACCTGTTCAAGATCAAGCAAAACTCAGTGAATTCCCCCGGGGAATGAGAAATTCTTGCAAAATCTATAGTGAAATTCTGTGTGGAACAAGGTGAACTAAAAACAACCTGAAAAATGTTGAAATACAAAGCATGGTGCTTCCTTCAGGAATCACCCCTCATTTCTCTCTTCCCTGTTATCACAGGTCTGGTGAAAACGTTTCCTTGACCTTCTACAGATATTAGAAATTTGCAAAAAAGCAGGAGTTCAAGAGAGCAGCACAGAGCTTGCAACACAGAACCCTTCAGTCAGTCTCCTATACAAGGTGTTCCGTTAAGTAAAACAATATTGATTATCAAAACAGCTCTCAGATGAGACTGAAGGCATGTGGGGCAAGTTCACAAGCTGTTCTGAAAACAAAAAACAACTGTAGCCCACCGGACTTTTGAGCATCAGAAAATTTCAATCACCCAAGGCAACATGCCTCAGAGATGGGAAAAAAATTATCAGAGGCCAAAAGGCAGTTAAACCCAGGAAGATATGTTACAGTCAAAATGTCCTCATGCTCTGAGGAACAGAATATCACTGCTCTCTGACATTTTAGGGCTGGAAAATCCAGGAGAAAAAGTGATCTTTCAACTACTGCCATTCTGCCAGTGACTAGTGCTTTATTACAGTCTCAGAAGGCAACAACACATCCAAAACTGATCCACACTAGACAAACTAGTGGAAAGAAAGGAAAACTGAAAAGGGAACTGTCTCACAGTTGAGGTCAGAGTGCCCCTGATCACAGATTTATTTTACAAAGAACTGAAGCACATTTTCCCCCCACATGGCAAATTTGACAGAACGAACAGACAAACCAGTCCTCTCATCCATGTCGGTAAAAAGCCTGGCAGCTTGGCCCTCTCCTCTCACCAGGAGTTCAGACTAAGGCACCGGGTTTTCAGTTAAATAAGTGATGATAGGGTGGTGAGACACTGGCCCAGAGAAGCTGTGGCTGCCCCTGGCTCCCTGGCAGTGTTGAAGGCCAGGCTGGATGGGGCTTTGGGCAACCTGGGCTAGTGGAGGGTGTCCCTGCCAATGGCAGGGGAGTTGGACTAGATGAGCTTTAAGGTCCCTTCCAACCCAAACCATTCTATGATTAAGATATCTCACAACCTTTGTTCTGTCACCTCTGCAAGAAATAGTATCTGGCAAAATGTGGTAATGCCCAACTGCTCCAACTAGTGCAAGCCATGCGTATTCCAAACAGCTTTGTGATCCTTCTACCAGAAGGGAGACAACCAGAACATAGAATCATAGAATCATCTAGGTTGGAAAAGACCTTTAAGATCATCAAGTCCAACCGCTAACCTAACCTTGCCATCCCACCNCTGCAGAGCCCTCCTCCCCTCGAGCAGATCAACACTCCCACCCAGTTTGGTGTCATCTGCAAATTTACTGAGGGCACACTCGAGCCCCTCGTCCAGGTCATTGATAAAGATATTAAACAAGACCGGCCCTAGCACTGAGCCCTGGGGGACACCGCTTGTGACTGGCCACCAACTGGATTTAGCGCCATTCACCACCACTCTCTGGGCTCGGCTATCCAGCCAGTTTTTAATCCAGCGAAGAGTACACCCATCAAGGCCATGAACCGCCAGGTTCTTTAGGAGAATGCTGTGGGAGACTGTATCGAAGGCTTTGCTGAAGTCCAGGTAGACAACATCTGTCTCACATCTGATAGCTAGAAGCCCTCCTGCTGTCCAAATCAGAACAAGCCTGGCCAGACCATGACAACACGTACAGATGTCAGGGCCAGCTATGTGAAGAAGCCACAGGAATTAAGGGGTTCAGCATTTGGCAGGCCTGGGGCACAGCTATTATTTGAGGCTGGTTACAGAACATGCTGCACAGCTGCTGCTAGTAGCAAGTGCAGCATAAGAGGGGAGTAGTCTGTTAACCCTTTATTATAGACTTAGGTTCTGGGATTGGTTTGTGGGTTTTTTTTCTTCTGGCAGGTTACCTTAGCTGTGCTTGTGCCTTCAGTTGCTGCAGTATTTAAGACCGCAAGATCATCCCTCCATAAGCGTGGCCTCATTCAGGATTGCATAATTCAGCCCTGTTCCCCATTACCTACCTGTAGCAGCTCTTTCGCAGAACCTCTCTTTTCCACGTCCATTTCAAGACAGCGATTTAAGAAGTCTCGGAATATGGGTGAAAGCTTTTCTGGATTCTGCAGTTCTGGAGTCCCGTTAGTAGCAATGAGATACAGGGCCTAAAGCAAAAACAAGCACCAAAGAAATAGGAGGTTAGAAGGAAGATTAGTTTTCCTCTCTGGATTACAGAGACACCCATTTCTCCTCTCACTCCCCCTAGTTCAATGGAGAGGAAAAAAACCCCACTTATCAGGGTGACTAATCAATGCTTAAGTTTCAGCAAACAAAATAGCTGCCAGCCCTATTTTTATGTGGATGGGATCCAATCCTTTATTGTTTTACCCTTGTAATCTGGGTTCGGATCCTGTAGCCCTCTCAAGGGATTAGGAGGACAAAAACAACATTCCAGACCATGTTTACATAGGGAAGTTAACTGGCATGACTCTACCAGTGCTAGACTGCTAGAATAACTATATCCTCATGGGAAGGTACCCCTGAATAAATAGGAGATTTTGTTCTGTTGGTATTTTGCCTGAGTGCACAAGCCCTAAAAACTCAACACTATAAAGATGCAGCTGGCTCCTTACAGAAGATGTCAGCAGTCCCTCAAGTAGCTTTTAATATCCTGTAGAAACAAGCAGTTTTGCTGCTGTTTTGGGATGAAGCATTCACACACACACACACCCCCTCTGACAATCAAGGAACTCAGAATTCATCCATTTCAGGATTTCATAGAATCCCAGACTGGTTTGGGTTGGAAAGGACCTCAAAGCCCATCTAGTTCCAACCCCCTGCCATGGGCAAGGACACCCTCCACTAGCCCAGGTTGCCCAAAGCCCCATCCAACCTGGCCTTCAACACTGCCAGGGAGCCAGGGGCAGCCACAGCTTCTCGGGGCACCCTGGGCCAGGGCCTCAGCACCCTCACAGGGAAGGATTGCTGCCTCACATCTCATCTCCATCTCCCCTCCTGCAGCTTCAGGCCATTCCCCTTGGCCTGTCCCTCCCTGCCCTTGGCACCAGCCCCTCTCCAGCTTTCCTGGAGCCCCTTTAGGGACTGGAAGGGGCTCTAAGGTCTCCCCGCAGCCTTCTCTGCTCCAGGCTGAACAAGCCCAACTCTCTCATGTCATGCAAGAAACTTCCTGGATGGATTTTACCAGGAAACAGAAATCTGTCAAGAGACTTGTTAATATGCAGACCCTTTGAGCACATCACTCAGCACATGCCATGGGAGTGGGAGCTGTCTGATAGCCTGGGAATTGGCACAACTTGAATTAAATGAGGCCAAATTACTGTTATTTAACCACCCTCGTGTAACTCAACACTCAGTTTCTTTCCTTTCACTCTTCTCTGCTGCTGCTCTTCTCTTCCAAAAATCACTCCCAGTGCAAGAGACAGTGACAAAAGTTAAACAGAATTTTATTACATGCTTTCATCCTGTGTAGTTGAGGAAGAAGTCATATACCTGGCTTACATTAAGAACAGTTATATCCGTTCAAACTGACAGCATCTCACCTTTCATTAAAAACTAAACAAGCGAAAGACATCAGGAGGCTTAAGCCCCATCTAAAGACTTATTAAGCTTGTAGCTTTATTTGGAGCATGCAAGGAGGAACAGTCTGCCAGTAGGAAAAAGCTCCATTTAATAGAATAGTAACATGTCATATTTTTGAACTTCAGGAGAACTCTTCTCCACTCACAAGACACAAGGATTTAAGTAGTCAGCTACGGCTTTTAACTAAAATGATGACATCTAAGGACATATGACGCTGCAGGTGGTGAAACCACACCGTCTCCTTTAAAGCCTTGTTTCACCAGGAGGTGCAGCAAAAACCTGAGGGCAGAAGATACTCGCTTACTCTCAGTGGGTTCTCATTGAGGTAAGGGGGCTCTCCTTCGATCATCTCGATGGCCATTATCCCCAGCGACCAGATATCCACTTTGGGCCCATACGCTTTCCGCGTCACCACTTCAGGTGCCATCCAGTACGGGGTCCCCACCATGGTGCTGCGTTTGCTCTGCTCAGGAGTGATCTGGGCACAGAAGCCGAAGTCAGCTGGAAAATTAAAGAGGGGGGGGAAAGAAACAGACACAGAAATGAGCAAATTTCTCCAAAAACAATGCTTACTGATGCCAAAGCTGTAGTACACGTTAACCTGCTGCACTGTCTGGTGTGCTGGTGCTGCAGCTGTGAAAGGAGGGGTGGTTGTATGGCTAATACAGAAGATGATGTTGTGAAGTAAGTTTCTAAATCTGACTCACTGAAGCCAGACGATTACAGAGCTGCTGACTTGTCTATGTGAACAACAGGGATCAGTAAATAACCATATATTTTCAGTCCCAGAGACATTACTTCCTCAGTAGATATATCATCCCTCAAACAGGATTTGCTTTACAGAGCAAACAGTGTTCAGAATAAATTTAAAGTACCTAAAATCATATTGATTATTTTCTTCAAATAGACAGACAGATGGAGAACCTTCACACAAAGATTGCTGAGTCCTATGTCTTATTGTACTTGCGTTACCAAAAGAAAACCAACTCTCTCCCTGTGAGCCCAGCAGAATCAACACAGCAAGATGCACTGCCCATCCTGACCTCCTGTGGCATCACAGGTCTAATTTTAGGCAGAATGATGAAAATTAAACTGATCCCTAGCTGAGTTTTCATCAAGGGTAACAACTAGGAAAGGTACATATGGTTCATAAACAGAGCAAATTTCCAGCAGAGCCAATAAGCAGGTCAGGTCCGGAAGGTTACTGCGTTGTATCCACAGGGACTTCTCTAAGTTTAAACTACAGCCCAGTACCTGCATACTGTGCTCAAGGAAGTTATTCCATAAGAACAGAGCACTTTGGCCCTGATCGGCTATTCATGGCTAACACTCCAGGGATCTGACTGTACCAAAGTACAGCTTTAGTCTAAAAAGCAATTATGTGCAAAAAAAACCCCACCTTCTTACTCAGCATATCTGCACTGTGTGAATTTTGAGTCATAACTGCTGTCACTGCTGGCAAAAATAGATTTATTTATGTCTGTTGGGTGCTAGCCAACAGAACTGAGAGGGAGAGAAAGGAAGCACAATTCTTTTAAAGCTATAGGTGGAAGATAAATCATTCACTGGTTTCCAGACACATCTCTGCATGGGCAACGACAAGTCCAACAGCTACCTTAGCACCTGAGGGGCAGAACAGTCTCAAGGTCTTCATTACTGGTGATAACATAAGGAGGAAACAACATTCAACATTTAGAGTCCAGTCTGGTTTGGCATTGTAAGATTAAATGTTTTCTAGTTACTTTTCAATTCTTCTTCCATGCCCCTTTTCCCCCAAGTACCTGCAGTATTTTCCAGACTGAAGAGATTGCTCACAAACAAAGACTTCTGGCCCTACACCTTCAAACCCAGCTTTCTAGACTGGAGTAGCACTAAAATACTGTTATTTCAGTCCACAAAAACAGATGGCCCAAAGCTAAACAAACCCCAAACCTCACTTTGAGTCTGGTATCAGTTCAGAAGGATTCATACTTGCCCGATCTCCATTAAAACCTAAAGGAGCATTTCTACAGCCTCTTCATCACCGTGGCATCAAGCATCTCAAACACCCATCTCCCTAACAGGCCTGACCCAGAGCAGATAACAGGCCTGGGTTGATAACTCAAGTCATCACCAGCAATGTTCCCCACATACTTAGTTTGACAGAGCCATCCATTCCCAGCAGGATGTTGTCACTCTTGATGTCTCTGTGAATAACTTGGTTTGAATGGAGGAATTCCAGAGCTTGGAGACACTGAAAAAAAAAGTAAAAAATAAAAAATAATTGAGACATTCTTACAGTGCACAAAACTATTCACCAGTCACAATCAGCCAACAAATGGACTCTAACAATGTGCATTTTCAGTAGGAAGGACTTCATGTCTTAGAGTCTTTCACATATTCAGTATGTGCAGGGCTACAGAGATCCCACTGGGATTAGCAGATCCTAGGAGGACAAGTTAATCCCAAAAGACCTGGAGAACAGGCATAACCAAGGGGATTCCAACCCCATTTTGCACCCCAGTCCTCCCTCTAGGGTAAAACATATTAGGATTGCACTAGGTTGTATGCTGCAACCTCCCAGATGAAATCCATCCTCTCAAAGAATGACTGTTGCATTACAGAAGCTGGAGACAGCTATTCCTGTGGAGCCAGTGACAGGTCGTGGAAAGCCCGTGTCCTCTTCCCAATCCCCGCTCCCTCTGAGCACGAGTGCTTTACCTCTCTGCACACAGCTGCAATTTGTCCTTCATCCATGCAGGTCTCTGTCACGACATCTGTTAGGGAGCCTCCTGCCAAATATTCCATGACCACCCAGAGCTCTTCTCCTACAAGGTAACTGAAGAGCCAAAACCAGATTGTAAAATCAGCCAGTATGAGCATGCCACCATTTACCTAGGCAGAAGGCACTGGGTTTTAAAACTTAGAAGTGCAGAGAAACCATGAGGCTTGAGCAGCATATTTAACAGTACTGGGGCACCAGGTACTCGTGGTACTTTCTGTACACGGGAGGATCTGATCACAACCTGAATGAGCAGAGGGAAGGGTGAGTGCAGAATGTCAAGGAAAGAGATAATGGGAGAGCAGACTATGAGTTTCCTGGCCATAAAAGCAAGGATGAATTTTTCTGCCATGGAAAGGGTCCAGACTAAGATGGAGACCCAACCTTACAATTCCTGCTGTTGCTGCTGGGAGAGAAAGGGAAGAACTACTAGTCGAAGATGGGGTCCAAGTGTGCAGCCAGCCTTCGGCATACAGCATGGCTTTTGAGGACTCTTGCATCAGGAGAGGTGGCTGGGGGCTGCATCGTGACCGCTGGCATTCCACTGTCGTAAGCAACTGCCTACTTTGCCAAGGCCCAGGGACAGTCCTGAGAGACACAATGGATGGCTGTCCGCAAGCAACAGAGAAAGAACACCTTTTTTTAAGCATCATGCACTTGAAAATCACCTCAATCTTTTTTATGCTACCAAACCAGTTTGGGATTTTGTCTGAAAAATTCAGAACCATTCATAAGGACAAGTGAGAACATCTTGCTGGATGCAATAGCAATTCTAAAGATTTAAAATGAAAAAAGAAAGCCCAAAAGGGCAGGTCTTGTCCAAGAAGTTTTGCAGGGAGATGGGAGGAGACAGCTGAGGTGAGGGCGAGTTGGCTCAGCCATTTGGGATATTCTTCTCTGCTGGGAGTGTGTGTGCTCCTGTTTAAAAGTAGAAGACCTGGGATGAAGACTTCAGCATTAAATAATTTAAAAAAAAAAAATAAGAAGGCCAAACCACCGACCACTTCCGCCCTTTTGGGCCCATCTGGAAAAACATCAACACAGTCTTTCCTGACAGATACATCAGAATGACACATTCCTGAAGGAAGGAAGGAAGGAATCATCAGCTTGAAAACTTGAAAACCCACCTTCTCAGTTTATCCTCCATTTTTAAAGCGAGTGCACAGATGAGTCAAGAGAGAGGGCAAGAATCTAATTAAAAGCTTCTGCTGGCATTACAGTTCATCCAGCAGACCTTTGCTTTGCTCTGAAACACTGATTGTACTGAAGAGTGAACAGTGAATTTACTAGAAGCCAAAGGCAAAAAGCAGGACAGGTTCTAGGGAACAATTAGCTAGAAAGCAGCAGTGAAAGAGAAAGAAGTTATTAAGCCCGAGTTGGCATGGAACATAGAGATGAAAGAGACATCACAGGAGTGAGCAGGGGGTGGGCTTTAACTCCAAAAGGACACACTACCAACACCTGAGCTGATGAAAAATCTCCCCCAAAATAAGAACTGTAGCCCGAGCTGTGTGAGAGAATTGTTACAGCTATGGAGAGCTTTTAATATTGGAGACAAAGATGGTATCTTTATTGGTGATGCTGAAGACTATGCAGGGAGGCAGAGTCTGGAGTTTCTTTCAGGACACAGAGCCCAAGGACACAGACAGGTCTCCCCAACTCCACTACGGAAGAGAAGCTGACGCACTGGCAGTTTTTTCCCTGGCATCATGGGTGCCAGCAAAAGCAGTATCACCTGCGCAGCCCCTCGGAGCGACAGAGGAGCAGCAGAATTGCTTTCAGATGTACTCCTGCCAACTCTGTGGGTCATCTACCTTCTAATGGACTCTGAAAACCACTCCCTCCCCACCCTTCCTACCTGCCCCTATGCTGTTCCGGCTTCTTCATCACTTTTACAAAACCAGGCTCTCTCCAGATTTTATCAGCATCGTCTCAACAAATCAAGTGTATTCACCCTGGACATCACGATGCTTCCCTTCATTGCCAAAGCCCCCTCTGCAGCCCAAATGCACTTGACTGTGAGGATGGGGACAGAGTGCGATCCACTGGTCCTGTGTGATGATGTCAGGTTTCACATGCTGGGAACAAGCTGGTATCTCTCCACAGCCAAAAGGGATGGAACAAGCCAAGAACCACACTGTGAACCAAAGCTGTGCTGTGAGCAGCCGAAGGCATGTGCCAAGACACAGGCACGTCAATAATTGATAGATCTGACATAACATGCAGGGAGGTGGAATTATCGGTGGCTCTCCGCCAGCTGCTGCCGAGCAAATGTCATTTCAGAAGACTGGGTGGTATCATCTCGGGGATCTTTTCACCATCTTGCAGCAGCAGAAGCCACATTTAATCATTGAGCTATCTGCCGTAGGTGTGCCTCAAAACCACTCTCTCAGCAGTTCTGGAGACACCACCAGGAAGTCTGTACACTACATGCTGCTCTCCATGTGACGTCAGGCACAGCATGGTGTCACACCTTGACACCCACAGTCACCTTCCAAAATAAGGCTGGCAGCAAAAAAAAGCTGACCAAAGTCTTTGAGGTCCACAGCTTTCTCTTAATCCATTTGCAAGAGCAGAAAATGTCTGCTCCTGTACGGTGTTCCTCAGCTTCCACTTAGATACCTTAGGAAGGTGTCCACCAAGCCCTTCCCTATCACAAATGCATACCAGTCATAGTCCTTTTTTATTGATACAATTTATAAAATTTGCTCTTTCTCAGAAGAGGTTAGACATTAGGAAAAATTTCTTCACAGAAAGGGTTGTCAGGCTCTGGAATGGGCTGCCCAGGGAGGTGGTTGAGTCCCCGTCCCTGGAGGTATTTAAAAGAAGGATAGATGAGGTACTTGAGGACATGGTTTAGTGGTGGGATGGCAAGGTTAGGTTAGCGGTTGGACTTGATGATCTTAAAGGTCTTTTCCAACCTAGATGATTCTATGATTCTAAGAGCAAGATCATTCATTTCAGATTTCTGCACCAGTAACATGCCTCCAACATGCAATCATGAAGTTAGCCTGAAAAGAAATCGGTGTTTTCTTCTAGCATGATTGCCATATGTCTTCAGCTTTATTCATTGACGTTCTAGCCCTAGTTGAGTTTGGGGTTGGGGTAAGGGTAACAGTGGCTACCACTTAAAGTGAGGATTTGTGGGGTTTATTAGGGTAAGGAGAGTTCTTCAGAAAGAGAGAAACCAGAGGGCAGGAGTTTGCTAAACACTGGGCCTCTGTTTAGATGCCCGAGTTTACAAGCAGGGCTCTGAGGGACTCTTTCACACAGTAGAAAGAAACTCGCACCTCCAGAAGGTAACTCAGCACAAGAGGCTGCTTGTCTGCACAGAAAAACTAGTGTCATTGCCTCCAGAGCCAGATGCTTCTAAATTCAGCTCTTAAGTACAGCTGAATTAGGCCATGTCACTACCTTAAATACCACAGCACACCTTCGCGCAACACTGGCCACTTACACTGTAGTAGAAAAGCTATCTGAAGCATAAATGCACTGTTTGCACAGTGATGTTTGAGGGGACAGTAAGCCAGCCAGATCTCTTAACCATGAGCAAGCAGGCCATGCAGGTAAGAGAGAATAAAGCACAGGGAACCCTTGCATAAAGGCAGGAGCTGAGGCAAAGAGAAGCACAAGCTGGTTTATACCAATGGCTATTTGGCAGCTCCCATTAGGGACTCAGAAGGGGAGACACTGTCAAAAACAGAACCGCAAAGAAGAAACCAGGTCCCGTAGGGGCAAGCGCATCCTTCCTACTTCCTTCTGCGACAGCAATAGGCAGAAGCCAGCAAGCGGCGTTCAAATATCAGCTTCATTCAGCGCTCAGGAAGCAAACAGGCACATCAGGCCTGGCAGGAGGGAGGCAGCTCCCCAGCAACAGGATTCTGCAGTTGCAAAGCTGAAGTGGCATAATAGGCACAAGAACCCCCACGTTCACCCTAGTTGCCACTCTGGCCATTTGCAGCACTCAAACAAAAGCTAATCCCTCTGAAAAACATCAGTGAGAGAAAGTGGAGGACAAAAGCAGAAGCTTTTGTTGCTGGAAGTTTGCACAAGACAGCAGGATGTGCAGCTACCCTACAGCTGGGATGTACTGGCTAGACAAGGCAAGTGCATGTACTCAGCGATGCTCTGTAACAGGAAGAATGTGTCTCAAACAGTTTTGCTGAAACAAAGCCTCTAATCAGCCAGGAGAAATAAACAGTTGCAGCCCAGATGCATTTCTTAACTCTTCTTTACCACTTGTTTAATTTTACATAGGCAATATCCTTCTGCTCTTTCTAAGAAGAGGGCGTCTGCCCAGCATTGCTTTCCTGTGCCCACAGCCCTTCCACAGAATTTCAAGAGCAGACTTTCTGTCCCTTCAACAAAGTAGCTCTTTACAGCTATGCTTAGGACACAGCACTACATAAATTCAGCATCACAACTGATGCTGCCGCAGACGAGAAGTACTTTTTTTGGCTAAGACATTAAAAGCCTGTTAAAGAAACCTGTTAAAGAAACAGCTGATAAGATTTTGATATGCATGCAAAGCAAACAAGCGTGCAAATTCTCTCTCTCAGATTTCCAAAAGATTCTAGGTCACATGCCTCCACTACATCTTCAAAAAAAAAAAATGAGTTGCCAAGATTAAAGCCTGCAGCTCACCTTGTCTAGGCACTCTTTACCCTACAATAAGACAAACCGCTACATTCTGATGTTGAGAGCAGCAGACTGAAAATCCTGCTGCAGCTCAAGCGGAACCAGCTATACCTTTAACATAAAGTGAATGCCAGAGGTTTGACGCAATGCACTGACGTTATGTTGATGGCAAATTCAAGTCACCGTGCAACACTTTTGCCTCTTGGGCTTTCAGTACACCCCAGATTTCAACACTGACAGTTTGTGACTCTTTTCTGGAATTCAGACAGGGGACGTGCAAATAAAAATAACACTGTTCAAACTATTTCTATTTCTTCTCTACTAGCAGGAAGGAAATGGCTTATGTCAAATTTGGCAAAGGAGAAAGGTGAAAAACAGTGTCCAGACCACATACCACAACTGCCTTTGCTGCCAGCATCTCTAAAGAGAGCCTAGACACCCCACTAATACCAATTCAGACACCTTTTCTCCTAGGATATGGAGAGAGACCACCAAGCCACTCAGAGCCCAACATTGCCACATGCATTAAACAATGCAAGGCTCTCCTATATCTGCAGTAAGCTGCAACAGGATCATTTAAGACAGTGGCGAGGAAGTGTTTTCCAGAGTCCCTTTGTGAACTCTTCAAATCATGACATACCTGTCCAAGTAGTTGACAATGTTGGGATTTTTGTTTTCCCTCATCACAAGGATTTCATTAATAATCAGTTCTTTTTTGGGCTGCTGCTGCAAATTCATCTGTTTGATTGCAACCTGCAGTAAAGAAAGA
Organism: Aramus guarauna; assembly: GCA_013400195.1. Lineage (NCBI taxonomy): Eukaryota > Metazoa > Chordata > Aves > Gruiformes > Aramidae > Aramus > Aramus guarauna. The sequence goes on along the minus strand of VXBL01006187.1, from coordinate 256,195 downwards.
CCAAGTAAAGCATTATTACAGGAGTCCCCTCGAAACCTGCCAGTACTAGTGTTGATTATTTTAGTCCCACATTCATGTCAAGTGGGAAAGCACTTTTTCATCACAGGATGCTCAGACATCTAGTAACTCTGCAAGTTCTGCAGCCAGTCCATTTCCACACGTGCTGGAGGATCCTTGATGCCAAAAAAGGACAAGGGGAATTACTGTTTTCATACTGGACCTTTATGTCACAGTTGGACATAATCCATCTCCATCTACAACTTCTTGGTAACACAAGATCCCCTAGTATGGACTGATATATCAAGAACTTTTTATTTCCTAAAAGATTCTTATTAATTTTATTTTGGATTGGATTATTCTGGAAGGTTTTTGGTGGGTTTTTTTTTTTTTTTTCACTCTCATGTAAATCTTTGCTTCTAGATATCTACAGCAGGGTGGCCATGCATGGTGGTAAATAACGTAGCCTAAGCTTAGTACTTCAAGGTGGTAATTCTATTTCTTTCTGTCACAGCAAGACCAAGGGGAAAGAAGCACCAGTGATAAAAGGCTGAAAATAAGTGAATTAGATTCAGCTTTTTCCCCAGTCATAACTGAAGGGAAATAGGGACAGATTCATCAGTTGTGGCCCTTTGGCATAGCGGTTTTCTGCTTGCACTCTGCACATATACGCGCAGAAACCAGGAGGATGTAACACATTTTTAACTCTTATGTTCAACTCTCCACACTGCCAGTACTTCATGAGGGCACCTGGCCCTCAGACAAGCCTTCAAATCAACCAGACTACTCAGCACAACAGCAGGCAGAAACACTTCCACAGACGTTGCAACCCAAGTTATTTGGTACAATATTAAGGCAAAGAGAATGAAATTAATTATGCCTTTACAAAACTGCTACTTGCAGAGAAAGAGGCCTAGGCGAGTGGAGGACAGCCAGTAACTCCAGCTCACAAAAGCAAGGATTAAAAGAAACAAGCCACAGAGTGCCAATATAGATGGATACAATTAGCATTTTGATAGTATAGCAGGGGAGACTACAGAAAAATGCCAACACATGAGAAGGCAAGAACAGACACCATGCTGTTTTTCCACAGTATTTATGAAGGCTGCCAAACAATACTTAAAGAAGACAAAAACAAAAACCCCATGCTGCTCTTTGCACAAGACCAGAAATGAGAATGAAGGATGAAGAGAGGGAAGGCATTTGATGCAGATAAAGAAATCCCAGACCAATACTGAGGGAGCTTCAGAGAGGTCCCCGTACTTCCTCACTCCTGTTCCAAGGTAGACCCATGGCCCAAGTGTATATTGGGGCGTTTTCCTTACCTATGACTGTCCCATGCATTAGGGTACAAAATAAACAGCTGTAGTTATACTAGACAGCCATCATCAGTGAAAATCTTCAGTATTTTTAACCCTGGGAGCTGCCCAAGGCTCCTGTATAGTGCAAAACAAAGGAGTTTCCTTCCAGTGCTTCCAAAAAATGTGTTGCTGTTCACCTAGCTCCTGAGCTTGAAGGATTGTTCACAGAAAGGAATAGGTCAACAGCATGCCAAGGTTACAGCAACCCCAAATGCAAATTTAAAAATCCAAGATCCGATGACACTAATGTAACGGGAATGATTTAAAAGTCTGCTGTAATGTAAAGGTTCAAATATTCACATAGGAGTCACTGAAGGGGTCCAGAAAGCAAGCAGAAAACCTTCAAAGGAGTTCTGCCTCCTACAAAATTTCTCATTGCTTAAAAATAAATGCACTACCCCTTCCTCAGAGGCTAAAATTAAACTGTATTAATTCCTCAGGAACTGGAAAAGGGGGTGAAGGAGTTTCAGCAAAAAGCACAGTTACAAAACGTATTGGTGGATAACCCTGGCATTGTACAAATGCAAAGCAGACACGCATTGCTGCAGAATTTCATAAATATATTTGGAATAATGCATACACTTGCCTCTAAAAAATCCTCCATCTAGCAATAATGGTTTCCACAGATGCTGTCTATCCGTTACTACTAGTGTATTATGCATGCGTGCAGTACGCAGGGCTGTTTTCAATATTCAGCAGCAGGGAAAAACAGACAGACAGACATTCCTTGTCTCTCAAGTCAAGGGCAGAAAGCAAATGGGGAAAGGGTGGGAGAGGAACTATTTCTATGCAAGTCAACTAGTATAAGTGTAGGAAGCAAAGGAGCAGAGGGCATATAAGAGAGTTGAAATGAGGACAGGCAGGAATCTTGGGGATGAAGAGATAAATTTCTACTGAGGAACCATCCAGTCCAAACATTTGCTTTTAGCCTTTGTGCTCACAGAAAGATTCTTCACAAATATGAAATGATTCAGGAATCAAAACTTGGGAAATCATTTTTTCCAGTTCTCTGCTCAGATCACTCGACCATGCCTCATTAGTAAGTAAATAAATACCTCATTAAAAATAAGATGTCATGAACCCCTGAAAGACTGTCTTTATTTTGTAGCATTAACTTGAACTTTTAGGACACAATCCAAAACCCACTGCTGTGGTATTCTGGTAGCACTTACCTCCTGTCCTGTAGCTATATCCATTGCTGTGTAAACTGTACCTGAGGCTCTAAACAAGAGAGAGAAAAGAAAAAAGAAACACTTATTAGTGCTTCCTAGCAAGACTGAGAGCTTAACACATCCTCCTTCCCACTTGTCTCTTAAGTGCTCTCAGTCCCATTCCTTTTCATGCAATAACTCCAGTGGTAAATATAATCTGAAATATTTCTGAGCCAAGATTGCTGTTAGAGTAGAAGCCAGAGAATTTATGGGGAACAAAGCTCCTACTAAGGGATGCTATGGTCATCCAAACCCTTGCTGCTAAACCAGCAACTTAGCACAACTTGTAGGACCATGAGTTGATTCTGTTTAAACTGGCACGACTGCACTGCCCTGGCTTGCAGACTGCCCAACATGATTACAGAGCAGATAGGATCAGCAAAAGTAAACAAATGTGGCATTTGTAGTGAGGGAAACCGGAGTTTGAGCTTCAGCATATGGAGCTGACAGCAGGTCTCAGTGACTTGCACTGATTTGCCTCACTACAGTCTCTCCCCCAACCCCTTCTTTCCCCCTACCCTGCTAAGAGGGACACAACACCCATGTCGAGGAGAGTTGATTCAGAAAGCAAATCTGTAATTTGAAGATTGTCTTGCATGCTGAAAATAAGCAGTTCCTTCCCTGCTTGCAGCTATATTTAGCAACCTGATCATCTAATGACATATTTTCTTACATTAAAACACAATCGCACAAAAAAACCCCAGTCCCTGTGACTCAAGACTTTGCCCGGAAAGGGAGAAGAGCTGGGGGAGGGGGTGTGGAACCCACCAAAGCAACCAAAACCTGAAAAAGAAAAATACAAAATAAAAAGAAAACAAAAAACCAACCAAACAAAATAAACTCTCCAAAGCATCACCAACAGTTTTTCCAGCGAACTAACTTAGCCTGGTTTCAGTGCTTCCTTCTTAGCATAAGGAAAGGTATCGGACAAAGAAGGAGTGTATACTAACCCTTGTCCAATCTTCTCAAAACACGTGTACTTCTTTTTTGGATCACCCACACTTACAATACTTCCTATAAAAAAAAACCAAACAAACAAGAGGACTTTTTCATACAGCTATAAGAACCAACTGTACTTTCAGAGCAGCCCCATGGCCACAGCAGGCTCTGCTGAGCCTCGTGAACCACTTGCCAGAAATCCAGAGAGAGATGAACACTGAGGAAGTCCTCTACACGTGTACCAGCTGTGGCATTCCCCCTCCCGGGCATTTCCCATCAGAAATGGTGAAACACAGAGATTAAGCACATTTAATCGTCACTAGCAGCTGGTGACTGCACACTGCTAGGCTCAGGATGGATATACATAGACCTCACACGTGTAAATACAATTATTTGCGGGAAACCTGCAACTTAAAGTCATACCCAACATCAACACACCAGATGACCTAAGATGCCCCTGCGTTACAACATCCTCCAAATTTGGAGGCCAGGGCCTCATTTATCTTAGAGTCAACAGCCTGTTGCAAATCTAGCCAAAGGTTTCCCTACACCACGACAATATTTCGGGCAGAACAAAAGTATTTACAGTGTTTCTGTACCAGCATGACTGTAGCCATTACTGACCCAATGACTGTTGCAAGATTCAGGAGGAAGGCCAGAAAGACCCTTCAGGCCCAAATTTCCCCTGGCCCGGGCATTTCTCAGCTGCTCTTCTAGGAACTCAAGAGTCAGTGCAGGTTTTAGCAGCAGTTTCCACGCGACTGCAGCATTGCTCTGGTTTTGGAGAGCAACCAGAGGCAATCTCAGCTCATTCTCCCCTAATGTGGCTGTTCAGCCAGAAGAAAGTGTATTACTGCATCCCTCAGAGGGAAAGCACTTTGCCTGGTGCTCTGCAACACGGGACAATGAGGGGCCGCACAGGCTCAAGGCGGATTTGCTATCCACGAGGAACACAATGTTTTCTGTATCAAGGCAGGCTGCACAGATGTGTTGGAGTCCTGCAAGGGGTAAATTGGAGCAGCTGACAAAAGGAGCATCACTGAAACTCAATGCTCCCTGCAAACGTTAACTGACATTCATAACACCTCATCCTTTTTAGGCTGAAGTAATCAAAGTCAACAATTCCTAGAGCTCAGCTGGGTGCAAGTCTCCTCTCTAACAGCACCAGGGTGGCTAACAGGATCAAGGGATGCAGAGCTGCGTCTGAGTTGGTGTTTGCAAGTCACTCAAGCTGCCAACATATGGTGCTGCTTTCACAGGGGTCTAGGGCTGAGCCTAAACAGATGTATATTGGCAAAGAAACTGCTCGTGGTCATTAGGCCAAGAAATCCAGTAGCAAGTAGAGTAAGAGCAGGCTATTTTCAGACACTGCTGGAAAGCAGCCAAACCTGCAGGGTTTAGGGAAGACAGAGGTAAAGGAAAGGAATATGGTCCATGTTTGGAGAGGAGGGTGGGAAGAGAAATCTGACTATATAAAACCCACTGAACACTTATGGAAGCAGTGTTGTCTGCCTTGAGGACAAGTATTTCTGGACAAATGTTCGTAAACTTTCTCTCGAAGCCTAACGCAGGCTATGAGTTCAGACTGTGAGAGAGGCAAATGCTTCCCCAAGGCAGTGACAGGACAGAATGCTGCAGTGACAAGAGGCAATTTCCAGTCTTGCCCTGTTTAATGCTCTCATCTGTAAAATGGGATAACGTTTCCTACCTTCCAAAGAGTCAGGCGAGGATTCATTAATGTTTGCACCAATGCTGTGTTAATTGCTAAGAGGTGGAGATTTATCAGCTTCCTTACAACCTCTGCACATCTTCAGTACGTGTAAATACATATATATGCTTTAAGGTTTTAGTTATTTTATTCACATGTCAAACCAAAACATGAAAAGGTCGCATGCGTTTGCACAGGTACAACCCCCACTGCCCTCAGTGGAAAAACATCAGTTTACAACACGATTAAAACTTCATCGTGTATTTCTGAGTAGCCCACATCTAGAAGCTGACACCTAACAGTGGCACTGAACTTCACACGCCCCTGTGTATTTATAACAAAACCCTTCAATGCTAAAGAATCAGTTCAGCACTGAACACCACTTCCTGGAGCAAGCAAGGTGTCAGAAGGTACACCACTCCTACGAGTAGCACTTGCATTTCTCTTTAATTACAGAAGTGAGTGTATTGGTATTAGAATAGCATGTTTTTCCTGCCACAGTTACTGCTTGACCTACGTGGTCACAAAAATGGCTTGAATCCTTAATTAGCAGCACAAAGGTCCTGCTAATTGAGTGAGTGAAGTTGCTGTTTTGAAACAATGGGTATGAGTTTTCCAATAGCGAGCAGTTCCAGTTAACATGCCATCAATTCAATTTAGGTTTCATTTAGAGGAATGAGGTTCTCAGATGCCATTTTAATTTTATTTTTTTTTTAAGTTATACCCTCAGATTAAATGTTCCTTCATCTAACTGCTAGTCTTTGCTTCATAAAATACTGACCTTTAGGGGTATAGCCTCAACCAAGGAGGCCAGGCTGACCACAGAGGTGCTAACACAATTTACACCAACTGACAAGCAAGGCACGTATGTAATTCATGCAGGATTAGTAGTGCAAAGAATTAGAAATGCTCTACCCTGCTAAAAAATGGCCTAGGCTGAGGATAGCAATCAATTGCACAGACAAACTGGTTCAGCTGTTGGATATGCCACAGCATAACCCAAAAATACCAGGCAGCAGAAGAGCACTTGAGCTGAAGGTAGAGACTGTTAAAGACACTAGGACACAACAGAGAGACATGATGAATTTTTCTGAGAAACATCCACTAATTTAGGTTCCCACACTATATTAAGGCACTTAAAAGTAACCAAGTCACTTTATACCATAGTATTGTGGAAGGAAAACTTGGGGATGTATTAATTTTCTCTCCATCTTTTAGACACCTTACATCTAACATTGCAATATAATCATCCACGCTCCAGAGCTACAGAGTATCAGGATGCAGAACAATCTCAGGCTTCATAGTTAAGTAGATGTAACTTATTCAGGGCTTGTTTTGCAGAGCCTGAGGATCTGTAACTCCTGGGGGACTTCAGTTGGCATCACAGGTGCTCAGTTTACATTTATGCTTCCTCCTTACATCTGCCCCCAATTCTGGCACACAGTCACAAGGCAATGTCTTCAGTAAGGGATCTCAAAATGGGAATGTCAAAACATTTCAGCTTATTAAGATTTTGAGAAATCAACACAGCAGGACCTGGAATTTAACAATTTTTTTAAAAAGACGTACTTAATTTTTCCAAGATCTCTTCATCTGACATTTTTGGCTTTTTCTTTTGTTTCTCCATGCTCCTGACCAGCATGTCGGGCGCTGTTGTGCTGTTTTCCGAGGGAGAAGAAATAGGAGAGGTGGCCGCGTCTCTGGTAGGAGGAGGAAGAGGGTCTATCACAGAGCGGGTGTATATCTAATTTTGTTGAGAACAAAAAAGAACATATTAATACAAGTCAGATGAAGACTTAAACACTTCTATACATCTTTATTGTTCTTGTTGCTGTCAGGGATGCATTTCTATAGCTACTTTGTTAAAAACTAACGTCACTAAGCAAGGACTCTCGTGTGCCCCCTCAGCTAGGCAGATGATAATACAGAGGTGCTCTGCCAGAAGGAATGGCTTCCACCTCCTCCCTCCTGCTCCCAGGAAGGGCTCAGCACCACTCCATGCAGCATGGATGAGGAGTCACAGTCAAGACCCAACTGTAACTGCAGCGAGGGGGGCTAAAGGAAGTATTTCTGCTCACAGATTTTGTGTGTTCAGGTCGTGGAGCTATCACAGGGGGTGGAGCTGCATCATCTTCATCATCTTCATCTTCAGACACTGAGGGCACTGCAGGGGTCTCAGAGACGGCCTTCACATTCTGCATGTGGTTACACAAAGAGCAAAAATAAAAAAGCAATCACTTGTTATGAACAAAATCACAAACATTGGATTAAGCTCCCAACAGCAACTGCATTGAAGCAAGCACAGAATAATATTAATAATCGGAACAGGCTGGCAAGTTACAACATCTGAAAAATTCGAACCCCAAAAATCCTGGGAAATGGAGGGGCAGTCCAGCACTGTCCGATGCAACTGTTCAGACAGAGCTTGTCTCCGTGATGGCAATCTTCTTCCCAAGGACTCAAGAACCACCTGGGCTCTCTCATTGCCTTCCCAACACCCACACGGCAGACCCAGCAATTCTTGGGACAGCATCTGGATTTTGAAATATCTGTCCCTATTTATGTTGCTTGTTTTGCTGCTTGCTTCAAACCCCAATCATGCAGATTAGAGATTTCAGTCTTTATATGTTTTAATTTGCATCGAAATCTTAATGTTTTCTCTACAAGGTGGGAGGTCAAGTTAACATCAGCTTTGGTATTGTGACTGAGAATTAAGTAATGAGAGATTTTGGAAGCAGAATCTGGTAAAAATCTTTAAAAATCTCTTTTAAAATTTCTTTCTAGAAGAAAATTTTATGAAAAATAGGAACAATGATTTAAAAAAAAAAAAAAGTTTTGTAAGTGGCTAAAAAAGTTATCTAGATTTTTTGGCAATACCAGTTCGAAATCCAAGTCACTTTTAACCTTTTGAATTTGAAACTGGATTTGAATTTTGCAGCATCCTTTACACTATAAACATTTCAAAATAAGCTTGCCAAGATTATCAACCTACTAGACCAGTTCTGCTGGTGCATCACCACTTCCCTAAGAGTGGCAGCAGAAAATGTTTTAAAATAAAGTTCTCTCTGACAGAGAGAGAAAACAACATAGTATTTCACTGAACCTAAAATACTTGAAGTCACCAGCATCCTGACCTATAATTGCTAACGTGCACTTGACAGAACACAAAAGCTTAAAAAAATGAAAAAACCCACCTATGTACTAGGAGTTTCCTGAATATCCCCAAAATTAAAGATTACCCAGTGTCTTCCAAAAACGTCAGGCTATCTCAGTAGACTGGTAACTACTGCTTTTATCAGAATTTATCCTAAAATCCACCAGCTTCAGATATTCTAAACTCCTGAGGATTGACATACAATGACATGTAATAAAACATCTCCTTTTTGCAGAGACTCCTAAACAGTCAGATCTGATACGCTGCCTCTGGAAGGGAGCAGAATGAGCCAACTCTAGGTGATGGCATGGAAGTGAGAAAACAAGAGATGATGAAAGTTTTTTTTCCTTCCATCTCACACACACGTACAGAAATGTATCGTGTCTCCTAACAAAGCAAACAGCAGTGGTGCCTGCCATGGTAAGGACAGAGTAAAGGTCAAGTAGAGAGGAGGAGAACTTTTTATTTCCTTTTCTGCTGCAGATTAGTTTGATTAATCAACACTAGTTTTGGTCAATCAGACCTTGCAAGTTAGTAATTAAACTTTGTTACATCACAGATGTTTATAGAGACATATAAAACCTGAAAGCAGAGCGGTTATCAAAGTCTAGGTGCAGGAACAACTAAAATTCTATGAAAACAGAACTATTTCTATTCATTAATTCACTAATGTCTATTCACTAACTCACTATTCACTAATAAAAGCTACTTCTGCCCACTTGATTCTCACTCAGTTGAAAAAAGTGAAAGGAGCATGCTTGTTTTTATAAACAAGTATTCACTATACAAATAGATACAGTTCAGATTTTAAAACACTAAGCAAACTAAAAGTTTACATGTAGTTAACTACTTTATGCTAATTTTTAAATCCCCAAACCCGAGACAGAATGTGAATATAAGGCTTACCAACGTATTTGATGAATTGTAATCCTCTGTCGATTTATCTGAAAGAGACAGGTAGTAACGGCATTATAAATGAGTTGTAAACGCAGCAGCAGTGGGGAGAGAAGAAAGGGACAAGCTTCCTTTGGAAGGGGCAAGGCAAAATGCGGCTCCCAAACCTAGGTGTTACCTTCAGCTCCCCAGAACAAACTGACACTGGGCAGATAGGGCAATAGAGGGTAAAGAATTCTGCACATAAAAGCAGGGGCCCCAAATCTGTGCTGCAGAAGGGTGGAATTTCTCAGAGCAACACCTGAATGAATACTGTGCTCCATTCATATACACAAAATATTTTCAATGGGCTAAATCACCAGCAGAGGCACTGCAGCTAGCGCAAGACCTGCAAGACGTTCAGTCTCAGCCACCTAAACTTTCTGGATTAGCAACAGAGGACCCCACGAGTCAACCGGTGGGCTTCTTGTTTGACTCTCCAGGCACATATGGGGAATATTTGTGCTTTATCCCTGCCTGGAGCCTTCCTAATTAATACCAGTTCTGGTGACATGGCTGTATCCTCTTGAAAAGAATCAAAGCAGGGATTAAGATTTAGAAGGGGAAGGAGTTAGAGTTGAAAGGGAAAAGGAGTGGTAGTTGCAGGACTCCTGCAGCGGGCAGGTAATCCATACAAAGAAGGCACAAAACCTTGGCAGCTTTGATTGTGAGAGGAATCCAGCCAGAAGTTATCAAGCATCCAGCAGCTGAGCCTCAGTCATGGCACACGGGAGCAGAGAGACCCTCACCCCAAATATGCACAAAGCAACATCCACACCCACGCTGGAAACTGAAACTGGTGCAAAATTTAGCCGCCTGTTTTCTCCAGGGATTTTCATCACTGGGAACCCAACACCAACATTCTGGGATCTGCTTTCCAGATGCTGGCTGTAAGCTTCAGGAAACCTTTTCAGGTTTTGGGATTTAGTCAGTTGACTGACCTCCTCCTTTGCAGCTATGCTGCAGGATTATTATTATGGATTATATTATTATACATCAGGATTAACAGAACAGCATTTTAAAGGAAGAGGGGTGCTTGAGCAGCCAGAGAATCTCATTCGCATTTTCCTTGAAAAGACAGATCTACTTGTTGATTAAATGAAAGAAACCCCACACGTAATGATTAATGGGAAATCGGACAAAGCAGCTGTATGAGACGATCACTGTGTACCTGTGAAACTCATGTACTTCTGGCTGTTGGAGATCTTCTTGGAATTGTAAAATTCCAACACATCCAGCACTGCCTGGGGGTTCTTCTTTTGCTCCGACTTGGTGATGTTGGAAGTCTGCAGTAACCGTGCCCATTGCTCTGGCATTCCCTATGGGGAGATGTACCTCATTAGCTCACAGCCTAACGAGGTTCACAGCACACACACCTGCTGCCACAGTTCTGCCCCACAGTTTCTGGGGTTACTCAGTGCTGTGAGGGAAATAGGGAGAAAAGAGGAGAGGAAAAGAAAAGAAAAGAGGCGGTGGATCGATACCTTCCTAGCTACTGTCTGTGTTACGAGTCACACATTCCTTACATGGATGTGCACATGCCACTCTGCTCATGGGGCGCTGGGTGAGCCCCACACCCTCAAAGACCAAAACTCAAAAGAGAAAAAGTTACCGACCCAAATGCTGCAGTTCAGGAACAGCCTAAAGTGAAAAAAATCACCTTTATGTACAGGTATACACATCTTTACATACATCCAAGAAAGACTACAGAAGTAACATACACTGTATAGCATCTAGCGCAACGAACAACATTTATTTGGGTCTTCTTGTAGCACTAGAGTTCTTTGATAATAGAGGTTTGGTGCGTATTGTAACCAGAGCTGGGAAAGCAGAGAGGTTAACCTCACATACGAAGCTCAGACCTTAATTACAGGTACATCATTTCAGTCAAAAAAATAAATACATCTGGAGTACAACCTGACTTGTACCTTTCATCATCAGCAAGAATAACAGTTTGTGTAGATGAAGTGGCAAATTACTGGGATCCTTTATGAATAAAGTTACCCTCCCTGTTCAAAAGGATGGCTGGACACACCACTCGGGTAATGCCCCGTTGGTACATCTGGGTTAACTTGGGCAAGTCTAGAGGCTGACATACAAAAGACAATTGTACACACCATTCAGGTTAGGAGAGCAAAGTCCCTGAAAAAGAAGCATATTAAAGACAGATAAAAACAGCTTGCTCACATACAAATGCTACTGCTATTAAATACTATCTCGTAATCAAATTAAGAAGAATATGATGAAATACAACTCTGTCTTCATAGTATTTTGCATGTCAACAAAACCCACAAAAGCATCTGACATTTAGCCTTAGGACAGCACATACACATTCTGTCATAAATAGTTATGCAGTTTTCTGTCTCCTAAAGGGGAACTCTTGCTTGGCAGACAGACTATGCTGTAGACCCAACCCAGCTCTAGAAGAGGAGAGGAGGGGAAGGGAAGAAAGATATACCATGTTTTGCTGTCTACATCAGCCAAAAAAAGAGGAAAGGAAAAGTTTGCTGGCAGTCTGGGCTCCTGGGATGTGCCAAGTTTGACAAATAGTCTCTTAGCAGAAATTAGTGGGTAACCTCTGCAGATGTGTTTCAAAGGAGATCAAACTGGATGATGGTAATAGCCTTTCCAGCATTACTATATAAAAGATTAATGCGTCCTGGCTCCCCCCAGCAATAAGCCAAACCACATAGTTGTCTTTCCTCCAGATTCACTTACTGTGAATTCTCCCGTGACTGCATCAAACCCCACATGAATCGTGTGTTCAAAGTCTGAAGGGAGGGAGATTTCTGGCCGCTCTTTCTCTTTCTTTTTATTGGCTGGAAGAGAACCACGACAAAAAAATCCATAAATCCATCGAGAATTAAAATCTCTGCAATAACTTCCAATTTACCTACCCGTACACACATCCCTTTTGCTAGTCATAGGACTTCGACCTGGGGCAGACAAACAGCGAGTTTAAAAACTTTGTTAACTCACTTAACAGCAGCCACAGTGAGTAGACAACAAAAATCAAAAGTCCTGTAACACAGGACAAGCGTTAAGACAAGGCAACTGATGTTTTGGGTATGTAAGTATCAACCAGTAGGGCTAGACTCAATAGCAAAAGAGCTGTTTACCTAAATAATCACTCAAACTTATACAGGTCAGAGTCAAAAGCACTACAGTGGCAGTAAGTGGGAGGCATGTAGTTTTGAATACATTTTTTAATTTATTGTTTTAAACAATTTTTTAAAAAATATTATGTGCTGTCAAATACACACTTGCCTTTTATTAAGACCGGGACAAAATTAACTACAAATACTTTTTATAAATTACTTCCTTCATCCTACATCCCCAAAACAGAGTTTATGAAAAAAACCCAAATACAACGTGTGTTTCTGCTACAAAACCTTATGTTAGCAAAACCATTTCCATTTTTCTGCTCACAAAATGAACTAAACTTGGTTCTAATAACTATCTTTGAAGACACAGAGCAAGAGGGCAGAATCTGCAGGTAAGGAAAAGAAGTCATGAAGAAACAGGAAAAAAAAATAAATCAAAGCAGATGCACCCTGCAAATATTCAAGTCAAGTCTTCAAACAAGATTATCATTATGCCTTGGATTAAGTTCATCCATATTCATGACATATTAAGGACTCCACCTTCCTTTTAATATTTACTGTATTCAACAAATTGAGATCAGTTTAAGGAAGGACAACATTCTACTCAGATTTGCTGCCGCTTGCAGTTATAAAAGAAACAGAGCCAGGAGAAGGTGGCTAAACCACTTGTGTTTCCCAGCTGCTACCTTTTGTATCTAAACCCAAACAGAATTTGTTTTGTGGCTGACATTCCCCAGTGCATTTTTGGCAACATGAATGCCAAACCACAGGTATTTCAGAAACCTGTGAGGCTAATGTTCAATATTGCAATTATTTCAGACACTGCTGGTGGTTAGTTGTATAGAGATGCTCAGGGCTTGCCCCAAAGGACTGAATCCCGTTTCCTTCAGTGCCAGCTCTGGCACTGTTCTCTGCGTCATTACAGAGTTACTGTTGCACAGAGTAATTTTGGAGAAAGAAAAGGATCAGATGCTCCATTTGGGACACGAAGATGGAACAGATTGTTTTTGATTCCTCTTTCAAACAAAGGGGATGGGGGAAGCTGAATGGCAGAAGAGCGACACAGTTGCCAAAGGGAAGGAGGAGAGAAAGCTGCAATGCTGGAGGAGCCATCACAGAGGGGGGAGCTAGAAGGAGACAGGAGCAGCTGCTGGTTAGCAGATGGTGAGCATCTGCAGCACGAAGGGCTGCCAAAGAAGGAACAAGCAGCTGCATCCAGCAGGTATACAGAAAAAGCCGCACGCATTAGTGGTGGATGGAAAGCAAGAGGAAAAGAGAGGCAGAGAGCCATCAGAGGTACCATATTCTATAGGCCTGTCTACAAGATCAGACCATTCCTCCACGCCAAAGAGTAAGGTGTCAGCTCAGCCTAGAAGCCCACCACTTAGGTGAGGAAGAAGAGGGCACCTGTACTAGCATCACTATGCAGGAACGCTGCACGGGTGATGCACACCCACACATGGTCCAGGACGACTGCTGCAGGAGATTTGAACGTATCCCTAAAAAACCTTAAGGGCATTAAGTTGCTAGCCAGAAGTTAATACACTTAAGTGTTTTTTTTATTTTTACATTCAGACAGTCCAAGCTCCTTGCCACACCCCCAAATTCCAATGAACTTCTCTGAAACCAATCGTTTCAGTATCCATTCAACCAGCAAACTGCGATGACTGCTAACTTATCCAAAGCAGGAGACGATGGCCTGAACAAGCCTCCACTACAGAGAACAGTAAAAACAGTGCTGGAATGATTGATTAAATAACGTAATGGTCCCTATCACATCAACACACCAGCTCTCTGTTCATGTTCGACATGTAGGTAGAGAGTTTCAGTATGGCTACACTGCAATATAGAAACAGGAAGAGATTTTTCTGCATTTATGACTTACATTGTTTTCATACCCTTGAAGCAGTTAACGTTCTCCTAATTATCTTAGTTTCCTGCATCTATTTCCTGCAGCATCTCAACCATTTGCGTGTTCCCCAACTCTCAACAAGTCTTTGGGACAGCTACCACAAACTCACACTAAAATCACTTTGCTTTAGTGATAATGTTACAGTGGGTGAAACCATAATTGCTCTGTACAGTTTTTAAATCTGTCAGCCTGCCACACTCTGGGTTTTATAGCTCCCAGACTGAACTCATCATCATGTGAACACACACGAAGCAGGCACATGAATTCAGAGATTTTGATTCAGCAGTCTCAGACAAAATGAACTTCAGAAGCTTTTGATCCAAAATCTGACAGATCTAAAAGCCTAAACATACTAAACCATTAATAACATAATTGCTTTTTGTAGCAGCTATTTATGTCATAGCAGGAGGTATAAGAGAAAAAGAATGAGAGACGGCACTCCCAATCTTGCTAAACACTTAATCCCCCTCTACAGAGATTATTTTATCCTTGCAATGAGTCAAAAAGCCTTGAAGAATCTTAAATAAAAAATAAGTAAATCATGTATCTGATTAAGAAGACCTACCTACCACCAAGCATTCTATTTCCACAAACACCTTACTATCTTCTCATTCAAAACCTCACACGTTTGACACTGTTGCAAGAGCCAGCCACAAAGTTTTATGAAGCTCTGCCAACTTGAGCTGCACTTAGCAAGCACAACGTCTCACCATGAAGTAAGTCCATGAGCCCATCCTGAAGCACAATGAGATGAGAAAAGTCTTCTCCACTGGTAACGTTGAATAAAGCGTTCCCCAGAAAGGAGGGGTTGCAAACTGTCACCTTCTGGTTAAAACTTTGCCTCCATGCGAAGCTGCAGCTGAGCTTAGCAGAGCTCAGAGGAGCTGAACGTGCCACATTCAAGCCAAATTCATACCCTCAGCTAGGAGCCTTGACTCCAAAAAACTTCAGATGTTCACAACTCCTGTTGAAAGCAACAAGACACCAAGCTCTGCATCTGTTTGGATAGGACCCATCCAGTATTAAGCTCACAGGTTTTTTTGAATATCTGTTTAGGTATTAATAGCCTGGGACAGAGGAAATCAGGACTATAACTTACATCCTAAATTTTGCAGGCAGAGCATGACACCTCCAGAGCAGTCTGGCAGGGGGACACAGCTCAGTGGAAGTGTGCAAACACGTATGAGGCTCAGGATTTAAGTCCCATGTGTCCTTTACACCATGGCTCTGTTCATGCACAGGGACAGTGCAATGGAAACGACACTTTCCAAAGCGCCTTCAGCTAGAACTTCCCTTCTTGATTCAGCAACCTGTATAAGATGACCTCAAGATGTCCTCCCCTTGTTGGCCTCCCCTCTGATCTGGACCCACAGGCTCTCAACAGGTCTGTCGTCTGCTCCACAGCAAGACTCCACGTGTTTGAGCTGCACCTTTCCATAAAGTGGAACCCCTTCAACCATCTCTCCCAGCTGTCCTTCGTACAGTGCCTACTCCAGTTCTGCTCCCTGCCCAGAGTAAAGAGCTACAACTTCTCTGAAGGGATTGAAAGCATCCACTTCAGTAGCTCTCAGGCTACAGCATAAAAGCCCACATCCATATTTGCTAGCAAAATTAACCACCGAGCATTTCAGATCTTTGCAGGGTTTTTGCAAGCCCAGCAGAGGTTAAACACAAATCACTGGCTTCCCTGGGTAAAGATCCAAAAGTCATGGATTTGCCCAAAATTATATTCCTCTAACTGAATGGAAGTCAACTCCCCTTTTAGTTCAGCCAAACTAACAAATAACACCCAAACTATTTCAGGTACAAACCAAAGAGACTCTCTGAACACCTAGGAATTTCATTAATGTTTAAGCAGCGGGAGGTACTGGGAATTTAGTTCTCATCATGAGATCAGAATAAGTTTTCATAAGATGAAAATCAACCAATCTGAAGCAAAGTGTTAAAGGTATTTTTTGCTTGACAGGAATTTGAGGACAGAAGCAACCATTCTTATTTGGGCAGGTATATTGCAACAGAAGGCTCTGCTGGGCTTGGCTAAACAAAAATCTCTCATGTCTTGAAGCATCTGCCACATTGGCCAATCTTCAGTAAATGCAGGCATCTTCAATCAGTGGCAGTCTGTCTGTTGATTTTACCTGAACCGTTCATTTTCACAGCTCTCCTTTAAAATCCAGTTCCAACTAACATTTCAGGTTGTTTTTCTTTTACTCTTATAAATTTCAGGTGATATTTTTGTTCTCTGCGACTGCTGAACCTACAAATTTGAAAACCCCACTCCCTTAAGTAAGCCAACACAAAATTCCTGTAGCCCTCTAGGATTAATACTCATAATGGCAAGTTCTAACCGAGATCCGGCAAACTTTTAACTTCATGGGTTTCTGGATTGCAGAATCAAAAATCCATGTTTGTAAACAATCCAAACTTGCTGAAGGTATCAGATAATAATAATAATGAATTCTGCAATATTTTGTAGAAAGTGAACCTATACCTTATTTAAACTAGTGGAAGTATCACTCCAATTAGTCATTTTGCTAACAAAAATTCAGGAGGTAGTTCCTCTTGAAGTCCAGGAGGCTGAAGATACCTAGGTTTGGCTTAGTTATCTAGTGTCCAGACAGCATCACAATGCAGACTCTACAAAAACCTGATATATTAGAAACTCCAAGAAATAGGTCAGATATAAAAAGAAACCAGCACATATTAGGGGATGGAGATTTTTTTTCTTATATCACTTCAAAAGATTCATGAGAGAGAGGGTTTTAAAATACCCTGATCTTAAAAATTAGAATTTAATGTACAGTTCACAGTTCCTATCTCCATTTCCATCTGTTACAGTCCCTGTAACAGGAGAAAATTCCTTCACTTCATAAGAAATGTGCAAGAATTTGCAGTAACAGATTATTCTTAACAACAAGTAGACAATGCCGGACCCAAACTCTAGAACAGAGTAAATGACCATGCAGTAACATATGACAGCCCTGGCGGGAGATGGCCTGTTCGCCATGCTTAACTCAAATTATCTGCTGTTTAAAACAACAAACAAACAAAACAAAAGACCTCCTCCTGCTCCCCACCAAAGAAATTGCCAATGCCAGCTTTAATTGGCCAGTTTGTAATTGGTACAAAAAATTATGCTTTTTAAGACCATTAAGGACAAGTCAGGCTTTGAAGTGGCAGAGCTAGTCCCAGTTTTCAGGGATATTGCTCTCATCATTTAAAGGCAGAGGGGAAGGAGCACAAAACAGAGTAAGCGGGATGGATTAATTTTGCAGGATTAATCATTAGAAAAAACATATCTACAGCCAGCACCTTACATACCCCAAAATGACCAAGAAAGTCGTGCAGGAAACAAACATACGTTTTCTAAAACCTAAACCATCAGGTACTTAACTAAGGTCATTAACAGAGGAGCATTCAGGCAGGAGGTTGAGAAGAAGAGATAAATACTGTACTTTTATCTCCTGGTAAAATAGCTCGATAAAATCGGTCCTTCCTTTTCTTTTCTTCTGGGTTGGGAGGCAAAGGTTTTGAGCCATGGTTTAAAGTCCCAGCGTCTTTGCTTCCTGATCCAATCATAGTGCTGGTATTTCTCATTGGAGGTGCAGGTGGTTTGTCTTCTGTTTCAACTCCATTGTTAGACATCTTCAGTTGGGGAGGGCGTGGCTAGGAATATGAAAAAGAAAAGAAATAAGAATTTATTTTTTGTAAACTAGAATTAGACATTGTCAAATAAAACACAAGAAGGTATTTGCAGACTAGCTTGTAACCTCATAGCAACACAGACCAAGTGTCAGCACAAAAAATTCTACTGAAGCTCCGAATTTTTTCTGTTAACAAAATTATGTTGAAGTGTTTGAGTTACTGTTTGAGCCTGTTTCAGCATACAGTTAATTCTCAAGCAAACGATGGAGCAGAAGTGTAGGGTGGGGAGGCAGAGCGGTAAATACAAGGTAGTACAGAGCAGTGATACCAGAGAGGAGTCAAGAAGTTGCGGAGCTCGTAAGGCCTCTCAGATCCATGCTAGTTCTACTAAAAACTACCACAAAAGGTTTGTATCAGTCTCCAGCACAGTGTGATGCAGAAAGACTGAAGTTTGCATTCAAAGAGTTTCAATGCAGCTGCTCAGGCTCCTTTGCTAAAAAGCTGCTGAACTGGCCCAGAGGCAGAGATGGCCGGGAAGTGGCAGAGCTGTACCCACGTCATCTCAGACACAGTGCCACGGCCCTCACTGCTCCCAAGCCGGCTCTAGTTTCCCGTGGTAGCAACACGCTTTGGGTGCAATTCAAACTGCCAGAAAGTTGACTGTATTTTGTTCCATTGGAAGGGTCAAACAAAACTAGATCCCCAACACACACATAAATCCTTAAGTAAATAATCCCTGCTGTGCGGATTTAAAGACGGAAGCTTTAGAACAGAGTAATAGATTATTCTGCAACAACGAGCTTGTTCCACCCAAATGAGATCAGCATTACTCCAGACATAGC
The DNA here is from genome assembly GCA_013400195.1 of Aramus guarauna. Lineage (NCBI taxonomy): Eukaryota > Metazoa > Chordata > Aves > Gruiformes > Aramidae > Aramus > Aramus guarauna. The sequence continues at coordinate 237,389 of VXBL01006187.1, read as the reverse complement.
CTGGCTGCAGCAAGATCCTTCTGGAAGCGGGAATTTGTCTGCAGTACATTCTCAAAAGAAAGTTGGGAGTTAACTGTAGAACAAAGACCAAAGCAGGAACAGTTTCTGTTTGGGTGCAAAAAGCAGTTCAACAGCTTTACAAATTTCACAGGCAGTAAGGGAATTACTGGGTGGCAGAAAGTCAAAAGTGGTTTGCTCTCTGCAAGTGAGAAGCCAAGATCACTGCTGGCTTCCAGGGAGCTGCTTTTTCATGCCTGGACCCAGAGGAACCACACTGGGTCACACTCCAAACAGATCCCACAACAACACGATGGTCCTAGGACCACACAACACCACCCTGCCAGTCTTCAGCATCTTCTTTGGCCAAGCCACTGATGCTCAGCAAGCTTCAGACCCAGGGCACACCGCTGTCACAGCTGCAGGGAGTCAAGAAAGGCAAATGCTGCCCGCAGAAAGCACTCAGCAGCGACATTAGACTTTGCTGAAAGCAGCGGTTCCCTAGCTGTCGCCTGCCAAGCCATGGCTGGTCTGCAGCTCCACCTTCTCCTCCAGTTATTTGTTTCCCAGCCTCTTCACACTTGTTCTTAAGCAGGAGGGCTGGCAGCGTTGTGCAGCCCATCGGGCTTTGGACAAGTCTTCATGCACAGGGAGCTTTCTAAGAGGCTTGACTGCAACCTTGCTTCCTCCCAACACAACTCTGCAACGGAATTTTAAATAAGCATTTAGAGTATTGATTTTAATGGTGGGATAGTTTTGGTGTTTGGGAGGGGTGGGGGGGGAAATTAGCTGTGCATTTGTCTGGGTGTGTTCTGGCATGTGCCCTGTGCATCTCCCATCACTCATGCTTCAGCCTCATGCCATTCTCCAGTATAAAACAGAGTAGACTGAAGTGACAGCTGGAGTGCAGCCACAAAGCGGTGTAAACGACTACTTTTCCTGTCTAAGCAGTGGGAAAAAGTCTAAACTAAAACCCAACTGGTAAATTTGGCAGCCACTACTGCTCACACATCTTGTGCAACATGAAGATACTGAGGCCTCACTGATTGGCTTTGCACACTGGTTAGTAGTGACCTGGCACAACTAAAGCATTTGAAATGACACAAGCAGAAGTGCCACGTAAGAGTTGCATTCTTTGCATTGCTGCTTATTTAACCACGACAAAGCAAATTGCTGGGAGGGCGCTAGGAATATGCTGCAAATAGGAAAGCAGAAGGAAAATGAATGTTAGCAGCTCTGTGCCTGCCAAATGGCCCTCCCCAGGAATGGGTACCACATTTTCTGCTGGAACACCCTGGTTGACTGCACAGGGGTTTGAATAAAGGTGTAGCCAAAGATTCCCCCACCAGCCAGACTTGAGAATTGGCATTTTCTGTTGTCAGAGGCACAGGACTAAGCAGGTGATAGAGTAATGTTTACCATAGTGGGGAATGGATGCAATATCAGACCAAAGGAAGAGAACAGAACAGCATGTGGCTCCAGGCTGGAGAAAAAGAGTGAGAAGAGCAGGAAACACCCTCCCAGATTATAGGCAGAGACTGACCTAGTGCTGGGGGAAGGAAAAAGAATATAAGCAAAAAACAAACAAACAAAAACCAACAACAACAAAAAAAAAAAATGAAAATTTAAGAAAAACCTCTGGATGTCAAGCATTCTTGCTCTCAGTTACACCACTGCAAACCCCCAGGGATATCTGCTCATAGTTTCTTCAATATAAGAGGGTTTTTCAAAATTCCTCAGTCAGAAAGGACAGAGCACAAGTGAATTACTGGTTTACCTCAGGGCTAGAAACACTGGCAGTACAAGCTCTTGTTTATCCTACACTATTCCCTGAATGGGCAAGTAACTGCTGAGAAGTTATGTAGTTTAACAAACAATGCTGTTTTACACCTATTTGAGAACTGCAACTTTCATGTGGACAAAGCCTACAGTACACCCTCTCCTTTCTTCTCCATCGCTCAAGGCCCCAGACCTTCCTCTTCATCAAAGTCTTATATTTAGAGTTAAAAGAGCTATTGAATCTGTTTGGAGATAGAGGGTGAGAGAAATCCTTCAGCCCACAAAATTGAGATACTGGTTCTACAGAAGTTATACCCTGTAATTAAAGGGAAAACCAAAAACCTGCTTACATGAGTCCTCCCACTTGTGATGCAGAGAAACAGCCTATCTCCAAACTCAACATTGTTATACTTAAATTTCTGTTGGCTTCAGAGTATCTATCCCGACAGGATCACACCTACCTCTCCAGGGCTTTACAGCTGAGCTGAGAGCCTGGAGCATGGAGCCATCCCGAGAGGTTACAGAGGTGGCTGTCTCCCTCGCTGTAAACTAGCTGACTGTGCAAATTCTCTTCTTCCTAAAATAATCTCCTGCCAATTCACATGTAAGCAGGCTTTAAACACCCCCCCTTGTGCAGGCCGTGCTCAAATTCAGAGCACCAGGCAATTGCTTCACCAGCCAGCATAACATCAGTGCTATGACACTGAAGTGAGTCATTCTTCTCGGCACGATCCATCTTAACAGGAATGCAAAGCATCACCAGAGTGAGCTTCCTTCCTTCTGCACATCAGTGTGACCGTGCTTTAAGAAATTCATCTTATGTTTCCACAGCATGATTAACTGAACAGTGGAAGCAATGAAACAGCACATGAACTTTTCAGCTGCAGTCAGATGAGGGAATACGTTTTAGCTGCAGACACAATTGTTCTCAACTACTATATATATTAAAATACCAGCACTCAAACCAAACCCCACAGACACCACTAGGAAGGCATAGTCTTGATGGAGGACTATTGTTTCTGCAGCCATTTGGGAGTACTGAGAGTTGTTTCAGCCCACAGAAAATAAAAGTTTTATTACACATTGCAACCTATGACTGCCCTAAGTCAAGTTACAGTGGCTTTCAAATGCTCCCTGCCCCTCCCCATCAACTTTTGAAGCCCATTAGCTATATTAGATTATCTCAGCCTCAGCAGAGTCGAACAGCAGACCTGAAAAACTCTCCTTTCACACCTATAGAACACTTTGCAGACAGGAAGGAGTGACAGACAACCACACACAAGGGGACAAGAGACTCAGGAAACCACTTGGCAGTTCTAGACAGAGCAAGTGGAGGTACTGAACAGAGGACGGCATTCCCCAGTGCCAGCAGCGGCGTCCAAGAGTTCAAAGTACACAGACGTGCAAAGATATGTGCAGGTCTGCTGATCTGCGCTAAGTAGGTACGGCTCAAAATCATGAAGTTTATGCCTGTAGCTTTCCTGTAATACAGGCACAGGTTCCTGAGCTGTTCATCTAGCAGAGTGGGACCCCAACATATGTGGAGCCTTCTGGCACTACTGTTCGTAACACACACACGCACACAAAAGAAAAAAAAAAGATAAGAAAGATCTTGTATTTATGTCATTTTTCCTTCTGATAAACCACATCGTTTCAAAGCTGATGCTCCACACTGAACTGTAAGTTTCTATCAAGCTGGTTGTGTTTTCTTTGCATTCCTCAGCAAGACAGGCAGATGACTGATCGCTAAAACAGAAAGCAATTAAAAAGTCAGAAGAGCTGAAACCTACGCTACAGTAGATGCCATAAAGATAACTATGTCCAACGCATACTAATTGCTGGAGTCAACACAAAAACTCATAAAAGAGCCATCTATAATTCATGCAGTCTGGCAAGACAGTAGCTGTAAGTTACTCACTACAACTTACAGATGAATAAACTATATTAAACAAGAGGGGGGAGGGACATGCTCAGCAACTGTTTTTTTCCTCTCTGCCTACTACCAGAAGGAAATCTTCATTTTTCCAAGATGCTATTTTTCTGTCTTGCCCACAAAAAAGGCAGAAGGAGTCTTAACCTTTAATTGAGTTGATCAGAACAAGCGTTTTACCTCTGCACTGGTATCCCTGCATCCTTCCACCCCATGGCTAGAGATCGCTGATGCACACACACAGTTAAAATCTCCTTTTTCATCTTTGCATTGCCTCGGTGGGAATTCATTCAAATCCCAGGAGAAAATTAACTGCACAGTTTACCAGCAGGGTTTCAACACAGGAAGAAAAAGACACTCATTTGGGTTTTTTCTTGATTATTTTATGTGGGACTAAGTTTCAAACACAGTGTCACACTGAAGGAAAGGCACCCCACACATGTTCCACCTGAAAAAGAGGCAAGAGGTGTCCTTTTCCTCCACGCGACAGCGATGGGATCTGGGACACATGCTGTCACAGTAAAGGGCAGCAGCAATACACACACCCTGAAGGAGGACAGACTGAACGTCACATTTAGAGGTGATCGAAAACCTCAGAAACTGTAGCATCTAGCTGTCTCCCCAGCCAGTTACTGCACATCTGTGCAAATGTGCCAGTTAAACAAAAAAAAGTCAAGAGCCATCAATGCATCAGCCTAGACCCAACATTCACATGTGAATTAAAAAAAAAAACAGGTTTTCAAAGAGTTCTAATAAATAACTAGTTACCAAACAGCAGTGTTTGCTCATCTATGTTTAGATTTGACCTGTTAGACCCCTGCAGGTACTGCCAACACCTAGAGATGCAGATGAAATCACTAAATTAAATGAAAGAATAACCAGTAAAAATAAGTACACATTTAGAAGAGAATTTATCCACTGCTACACCAGAGTGGGTGGGTGTGAGCAGGGGGAAGGGAGACACACACTCATGGCAGGTGGCCAACTACTGGTTGCAGTCTTGCTCCACTGCCAGCATTATTTCCATAGTGCTCGATGTAAAGGATGACTGACCAGTTACAACTCAACAGGAATGCTGGAGGACTCCATGGCTGGGAATTTTAAAAGCCAAAAGACTGAAGGGTCCTTTTGAAAAAAGGTCTTTAATTCAACCCCAAGAACTGCCATGTGGGATTCCGCATTTTTCCTGTGTTTTGCAGGAGGACACAGAAACCACCACAGCAGGCACTGCTTCTGGGCAGGAAAGCTGCAAAATCTCTTCCTGGGCAGATAGACGTGCTAACCCATCGTACTGCACAGTTATACTTCTGAAGAAGAACAGACTAATTATAACCGCTCGGATCCTAGCAACAGAGCAGAGTTCTTTCGCTCTAGGAAGCTGCTTTCTCTTTTGTTTTAAACAGTCAAAGCCTAGCTTTCGTCAGCCTCCACGGTGCGGGCCCATACACGACCGCTGTGACAGCAACCCAGACACATGGCGGGTTTCAGTAGCACTGAGGCAGGTCAAGCCCTTTCCACCAAATTAGGCTGGAATCCAAAACTGCAGAGGCAATGCCAGCTTAAATTGCAATACTTCAACTTTGGTTGTTTCACAGATAACTGGTGGTGTCAAACAATAACCATTGCGCAGTCAACGCCAGCCATGCCCAGGAGTACACGATGAGCTCGCCTTACTTGTGCTCCAGTTGGGTAGCTCAAGCTTTGAGAGCTGCAGAGACCAGCTCCGGCTGTTCCTGTCCCTGGGCAGCAGCCTGCTCGTTTTGACTGAGCACTTACTCATTATAAGCACATTTTTAAACAGCCCAAGAGAAATAAATTGCATCCATATTTAAAGAAAAAAAAAAAAAGAAGAAAATCCAAGCTGAGACAGAAGGAACCAAGAGTATCATTTTTAAAACTTCTCAGCCCACAAATCATCCTCCTTATTTCCTCATCTCCAGAAGCGCTGTGTCCCCTCCCCCAGCCACATGCCTGAACAAGCAAATTTGCTGTTGCAGATGTCAGTACAGGCTCCGTTTTCCAGTGCAGTACAGAGCAGCCTTGGCTCTGGTTCCACTTTTGCTCACAGGAAGGCAGGGCTTCAACCGCACAAGTCAAAGTAGTGACTGGAGTCGGAGTTTGCTAAACAGGGTGAGAAAAAATAAAGGCCTCTTATGTTAAAGCATACCCAAAGCCCATATAAGCAGGTTTCCTGGAGGAAATCTGTGTTCTAGAGGAAGTGACTAGACAAGCATAAAGAAAACGTATTAACGCACACAGTTAAACACCCCCCGCTACTCTCCACATAAGTTACTTGGCACTAAGTCCAAACTGCACATTAGCAGCAACAGCAACTGAAAACAGCCGAATCATTAATCATTTTTCCTTGCAAAAGTTTCCAATCCAGAAGATGAATGTAGAGCACGAGGCTCAGAATTAAGCCCCACTAGCCCCTAATGTGAAATAATTCCTAGTACAATGTCTTCACATCTTAAATACACTCAGGTATTTGCAAAAAGACAGCATGTACACACGCACCTTGTTAAATGCAGAGATTTGACATCTGCCATTTAGCAATGGGGCAGGAAACATGTCAGAAAACTGGAACATTGTCAGGTCAAGTCAACAACATCCCACACCCACAGAGGACACCATAACGCAGTGGTGAGCAAAAAGCCACAGTATGCAAATAGCAGAAACCTTTAAAAGGTGAGTTTTTCTAAGGAGAAGAGACATCAAGACAGACCTGCAAAGAGGAAACCAGTGTTTTTAAGAGCAAAACTCATCCAACTCCTTTCTGACTGGGAAACTAAAGAGCGAGAAGACAACATCAGCATCGTTAGCTGATGAAGCCATCCAGAAGCCTCAATTAGACTGAGGGGAAAATGCCACAGCAGTTCAGTGCTAATTGGAAATGCAAACATTTATCATCAGAGTAGCGCTCACTCCTGTGTATAGCTCCATTGTGTTCACTGCAGCTAACGACAGTAGGAAGCCCTGTGCTCTGTAATATTTATGCAATGACTGGCAAAGCTGTCACATTCCCTTAATTGCTAGCCAGGATTTTCAAACTGGCAGTAGTTTTCAATTAAAGGAAATCACAAAGATTGCTTCAGTTTCACATTGTTTCATTACAGTTTTGGTTCTTCTTCAAAGCTGGGGAAAGAGGAAGAATGAATAATTCTCCCAAGACAGAATGAGCTCTGCATCAAACATAAGCTTTTTGTAGACAAACTGAATTAAGAGACAAGGAAAACACAGTCAAATACCCAGAACTGAAAGAGCTAATTTAGCATCAGGAAATACAAACAATTTGAGAACTGCACATAAATCTGCTTCAAGTTTGCAATGATTACTCCTTCCATTACGATACACGTAACGCTCTAAAAGCGGTTCATTTAAAAGGCAAAAAGCCTAAGGAAGCTTAGGGTTTCCACCTAATTGAGCTTTCCTAGTAGAACCTCCTTTGCTGGTAGAGCGTCAGCTCTGTGTTTATAATGATTTGCCATCTCGCAGAATGCCCTGTTGTACCTAGTTTGTAATCACAATGCGTACAGAAGTAAGTCTAGTGAGCATACTGTAGCAAGGTCTCATGTACCTGGACTTCCTTACTTGTACCAAATGGATTGCAGAGCATTAACTAGTCCATTAAGAACCATCATCATTATATTAATGAGCAGCAGTTTGGTTTCAGGAGGTAGCATCAGGCCTTTTATCACATCATTTACTCAGATCCCAGTCACACCTACTGTATGTCAGTAGAGAAAAGAAAGCTCTGTAAGACTGGTATAAAGGATCTGCTGTTTCTGCAATATATTACGACACAACTCCGCCTTGGTGCTCAGTTAAATAAAGCCCATGAGCCAAGTGAACTATTTTTACTCCATTGAATAAAATGAAATATAAGAACATCACCAATTACAGTAGCAGGCCCATTTTAAGGCACTGTGTAATTAGGAGTGGGAGTTAATAACAGGACCAGAAAAAGTAGACAAGGTTTTCCTCAACATCTTTGTGCAAATCTTTCTGGGGCATGTATCTTCTTACCTGTGTTCTTGCTACAATTACCTCAGCAGCTTTAAGTAGGACACACGGATCTTCATTGCTACCTATTTAAATCTTATTCTCTCTCACGAAGCAGCAACATCGGCTGCAGCCACGAAACCCAAACCAGCGGAGACCGATCGAGCTCCTATACGCAACCATGTCAGCATCTGCAGCAAGCAACTTGCTTCTTTCAATCCAATTCCCAGTGGACGAGCATCTACATCATAAAATTGGCAACAATATGAACTACAAATTCAGCAGAATTTGGATTTCACTGATGGATGGACTGCCAGTATGCAACTTTTATTTATCTCAAGATTGCTTTGTCAGGTTGGTTGCATCTCCTCTCTGTATATAAATTGCTAAAAATCATTTTATGGTTACTACTGAGTGGCCAAGAAGCTCTATAGACAATGTTGTACCTTTTCTAACTGCTAGGCAAAACTCATGAGATTTCCAAAATGAAGACAACAACCAAAGACTGATGTTATAATCACAGACTGGTTTGGGTTGGAAGAGACCTCAAGATCATCTAGTACCAACCTCCACTAGCCCAGGTTGCCCAAAGCCCCATCCAACCTGGCCTTCAACACTGCCAGGGAGCCAGGGGCAGCCACAGCTTCTCGGGGCACCCTGTGCCAGGGCCTCAGCACCCTCACAGGGAAGAATTTCATAGAATCATAAAATGGTTTGGGTTGGAAGGAACCTCAAAGATCATCTAGTTCCAACTCCCAAATTTCTTCCTCAGATCTAATCTAAATCTACGCTCTTTTAGTTTAAAACCATTACTCCTTGTCCTATCACAACAGGGCCTACTAAAAAGTTTGTCTCTTATCTTTCTTACAAGCCCCCTTTAGGTACTGGAAAGGATGCAATAAGGTCTCCCTGCAGCCTTCTCCTCTCCAGGCTGAACCACCCCAACTCTCTCAGCCTGTCTCCATAGCAGAGGTGCTCCAGCCCTTGGATCATCTTCATGGCCTCCTCTGGCCTCGCTCCAACAGCTCCATGTCCTTCTTGTGCTGGGAAGCCCAGAGCTGGACGCAGCACTGCAGGTGGGCTCTCACCAGAGCAGAGTAGAGGAGCAGAATCCCCTCCCTCGACCTGCTGGTCACGTTGCTTTTCATGCAGCCCAGGATACGGTTGGCTTTCTGGGCTGCAAGTGCAAATTGCTGGCTCATGTTTTGCTTCTAGGAAGCCATATGAGTCAAGGCATTTTGTTCAGTGTTGTATTCCCTTCCACCACCGTAAGTTACCTTGCTGAAGTCCCATGGGTACTTCCTGCTAAGGTCATCAGCATATGTTCTCCCTGTGAGAACACAGCATGCAGCAGATCAAGATGAAGAGTTTTCTGATCATCCTTCCTTAATTCTAATAATTAAGATTCAAAGACATTCACTACCAGCACACTCTTACAGAGGTTCCTGCCACCTACCCATAACCCTAAACCTTCTTCAACGTTCAGGTATGCAAACCAATTCTCATTTCAGCATCCACTCCCAGTTACCTGCCCACACGCCCTCTCTCTCCTATTGTAAATCCAAGGCAAGAGAGTGTAAAATGAGATATTTTAAATTCCGTAGCTAGCGCATTACAATTTCACCTCTCACCTTTACAGTAATAGCTCTGTTCGCTACAAAACTCAGCTACAAACAGGGTAGTCAGTTTTGGAAACAGCTATTTCATAGCCCACAGGAAATCTCGGCGCTAGTCCCTGAGCATACCCAGGAGGAATGCACGAGGCTGCAATTTCCAAACCAATTTTGCTCCATCCACTTTATGGCATTTACATCCTGCCTCGTGTAAGCGCTGCCTCCCTCTTTACTGAAGTTAATATTCATACACCTGCTGCAGCACAACCCACACTAACTTTCCCCTTTGCAGAGGGATGTGGTAAAAGTGAAATATTGCTGCCTGCAGGCAAGGGAGATCCTGAAAATCAATCCAGAACAGAGTATGACCTGATGGCTTAAGTGAACTGTCTCCTTTGCAAGTAAGAAGTTGCTCCTTCCACTCTTTCTTTCCAGTTTTTTCCTTTCAGCTGAGTTTTCCTCCATTCCTGGTTATTCTCGTACTGCTGATTCACAGCTTCCCAAGGTACTTTTATTTTTAAGAAAAGTCACTTCAGGCCGGAAATAACTCTTGGCTTTCTGTGAACACTCTTCAACGTATATCTAGGTTTATCTGAGGAGCTTAAATATTCTACTTTAACAAAAGCCTCAGAGGTTTATCAGTCTCTGTTGCTCTATTAAAATATTATAAAACAGACATCCAAATTTGTGGCCTGCCATTGTGCTAGGTCCTTTTTAGCTTTAAAAATAGAAGTTGGAGTTGAGCCTAAAACATATACTTTAAGCTTCTAACATGGTTTGACTTTACATCTCCATAGGTGAAACCTCCCATGAGGATTTCAATCCTTAACACAATTAAAAATCTACAAAAACCTAATGCTTTGTTTCTGACAAAGCTGAACTGAAATATCTCAAATAGAAGTGGTCAAATCCCAAATCACTACTTTTTGAAATGGGCTCTCAAAAAGAAGCCCAGAGCAAATCAGTCCACAAGTCTGTCATTTTAATATATTATGTTATCAGCAGATGGCAGCTATCTTGGATCCGAGGTGATGTACTGTCTGTCTCCAGCCTCTGCTCCGCTGGCTCCTAACCTTCTCTCCCCCACAGAGCATCTGTATTCAGGATTTTTCCTTGGAGATTCATTAACTGCTCCTTCCTCAAAGGCTGAGATTATTGGTATTTTTCTCAGACTACATTTCTAAGTGTTTCAAAGACCTGTCAGGACAGAGAAATACATAAATACAGAAAAATATCAATTCATCATTTTCTCTGTCAAAGACACTGCAGGTAAAAAGACGACCTAAGTTTTGGCTAATGTCTTTACAGACTCTTTTCTATCTTGCATGCCTAGATACCATTTACGTATCATTTCACTCTCTTAACGTCAGTGTTCTCAGAAGGAGAGGGTGAATTAGAATATTGGTATCTCTAATTTAGGAGACAGTTAGACCAATAACAACAAACCAGAGATGAATGTACGCTCAAAACAATACTTACAATTCTATTTTAATTAAAAATCAGTCAAATAATAGGATTATCCCAAGGACTGCTTTAGGCATGGTTCCAGCACATCTTTTTTTAATCTTTTATTTCCACATCCATCCAGAAAGTGATTGTAAAACCACTGTAAATGGTCCTTTCTGTACAAGTTCCCCTCCCAACTGGAAAGCCCAGGAAGACAGAGAAATAAATGATCCAGTATCAGTCAGTCACTTACTAAATAAGATACTTAAAAAAGAAATAAAAACACTAAGGGGGCTTCATCAGGGGCCCAACTGAAATGTCTCCATGCAAATGTACGTAGTGTGGGGAATAAACAAGAGGAGTTAGAGACGTGCGCACACCTGCAGGGTTGATGGTAACTTCCTTCTCCAAGTGACAGGGGAGCCAATGAGGAGAGGTGCCATGCTGGACCTTGTTCTCACCAACAGGGAGGGGCTGGTGGGGAATGTGAAGCTCAAGGGTGGCCTTGGCTGCAGTGACCATGAAATGGTAGAGTTCAAGGTCCTCAGAACAGTAAGGAGGGAGCACAGCAAGCTCACTACCCTAGACTTCAGGAGAACAGACTTTGTTGTCTTCAGGAATCTGCTTGGTAGAGTACCTCCCTCTCCAGAAGGAAACGGGATTACATGGGATATGGAGAAGGCTGAGGCACTCAATGACTTTTTTGTCTCATTCTTTACCAGCAAGTGCTTGAGCCACACCACCCAAGTTGCAGAAGGCAAAGGCAGGGACTGGGAGAATGAA
>VXBL01006187.1:202452-225304 GCA_013400195.1 Aramus guarauna | reverse complement strand
GGACTTGTGCAAAGCATTTGATACTGACCTGCATGACATCCTTGTCTCTAAATTGGGAAGACACGGCCTTGATGGATGGACCACTCAGTGGATAAGGAGTTGGCTGGATGGTTGCACTCAAAGAGTTGTGGTCAACAGCTCTACATTGAGAATTCTCTAGCAGAGAATGGACTGAGAGAAGCCCTGAGGAGAAGGACTTGGGGGTGTTGGGGGGTGAGAAGCTCAACATGAGCCAGCAATGTCCAATTGCAGCCCAGAAAGCCAACTGTGTCCTGAGCTGCATCAAAAGCAGCGTGACCAGCAAGTCAAGGGAGGGGATTCTGCCCCTCTACTCTGCTCTAGTGAGATCCCCTCCTGCAATACTGCCTCTAGCTCTGGGGTTCCAGGCACAAGAAGGACATGGAGCTGTTGGAGCAAGTGCAGAAGGCAGCTACGAAGATGATCAGAGGGCTGGAGTATCTCTTCTGTGAAGACAGGCTGAGAGAGTTGGGGTTGTTCAGCCCAGAGAAGAAAAGGCTCCAGGGAGACCTTAGAGCACCTTCCACTACCTAAAGCAGCCTACAAGAAAGCTGGAGAGGGACTGTTCACAAGGGCATGGAGTGACAGGACAAGGGGAGATGGAGATGAGATCTGAAGAAGAAATTCTTCCCTGTGAGGGTGCTGAGGCCCTGGCACAGGGTGCCCAGAGAAGCTGTGGCTGCCCCTGGCTCCCTGGCAGTGTTGAAGGCCAGGTTGGATGGGGCTTTGGGCAACCTGGGCTAGTGGAGGGTGTCCCTGCTCATGGCAGGGAGGTTGGTACTAGATGATCTTGAGGTCCCTTCCAACCCAAACCATTCTATGATTCTAAGAATAAAATAAAAGCAGCATACAACTCAGGCCAAGAAATACAATCTTCCTGGTTTTCACCCCACTACCTGCAAACATCACCTCAAAGAGTGCCTCTTATTTCCTCATATTTTCACCCTTTGCCTTCTTTCTCAAAAAGAAATATGCACCTCTTCTACAGCTGCACAGTTTGCATGCTTTTATTTTTTTTTAAAAAAGGAGAAAATAAGTCTTCCAAAAATCATCTTTCATTCCTATATTTGCTCTCACATGCTCTGTAGGGCATTGCTGCATAATGAGCATTTTATCCATAGGACGCAGCAGCAGCACAAGCCGGCAGAGGTGCCAGAGCCAGTTACCTGCATGTGCCACTGAACTGGGGTCCAAGAGAAGATGGCAGGAGCAGGGCAGAGGTAGACTATGCAGTACGGTAGAGAATGTGCATGTATAAACATGTGTATATAACTTGCACCACCCAAGTAACTCACCTATTTTGTTTACTCCTGGACAGTGAGTATGCCTCCTATGACCATTTATAAAACATAATTATCATCAAGTGATGTAAAGTACTAAAAAAAGGCAAAAAAAAAAAAAAGCTGTAAAAAAGATATAAAGCACAGTAGAGCTCTGGTTTCATATGATTTAGTAATTGCCTAGTTACTTCTGCAAGGATGCATACACCAGATCTTGCTTCTATCAACTGGAATCTATATTAATTTAAAAAAATAAACTAACCAACCCCCAGAGGCATATCAACAAGATTGTTGCCCAAATCCATGTTGACCTCATGCATACAGGTCATTCAGTCAACTACCACTCACTGTATGGAATTACGCTTAGGAATTAAAGGAGAAAAGAAACCCATGACGCTTCTTGAACACATCTCCTCTTCCAAGACACTTGTGGGAGGGAGGGCCGGGCAGCTCTGAAAAGGTTAATCTCACAATTTCCATTCAGGCTTGTACTGAAGAAAGAAGAGATTCAAGGTCTTCCAATTCCAGAAAAAGAAATCCTCCTCTGCAGAAGTTTTATTCTACTAGGTCACCACACAGAAGACAGTGGTGGGTCCCCAGCCATCTCCTTCATCACTCCTTATTCTCCTGGGCCCTCAGGTCTGCCGAACTTAAATTCCAAATGCCTCTGGCTTATCGGGAGGTGGAGAAGAGGCCAACAGACAAAACTAATAAAGTTCCTGAACCATTTGGACTATCTTCACATTACTTATTTTTAGCATTTGAGCATAGAAGTCCAAGAACTGGTGGTTAGAAACAAGGTTTCGTTCATCCTGGTATATAGTACTAAGACTAAATTTCAGCTGTGAAGCCCTCTTGCCTCCTCCACTGTGTCCATCCCTCAAATACTGTTGAGAAAACAGGTAGGATAGTTGCAGTGTGTCAATAGTGCATGTGATTATGATGAAGTTAGACGATTTTCCTTATTGCAGGCTTTCCACAGCCTTGAACTTTGAGAAAGTTTGCCTGAAGAGACAAAAGCTCACTCCCTGCTAGGATGGACGGTAGACCCAGAGGAGTCTCCATGAATATGCAGAAGTGGTGTGTGAGTGTTTCTTTTCCCCACCCCGGGCTCAAAAGAACAACTGTTACAGCTTTACACTCAAGGAGAAAATCATCGCAAGGCAGCAAGTTTTAACCTGGTACTTTTTTTACAGTACAGTAGGAAAGCCAGAGTAACTTGGCTTTGCACACATGCAGGATTAAGCACTGCCATCCAACACGAACTGTGCCGCAGTCCTTCGGGATCAGGATCATCACTGTGCTGCAGCTTGGTGGGCACTAGGGCCAAACCCCAGCTCACCTACACACACATATTGAGGCACAAGGCCACAGGACCATATGGCAAAAGTGCCTCTGAAGACTGACTCATGCAGCCACGTGAGTATGAAGCTGATGGATAGTATTTGGTTTGAATCTCTTCTACACCATTAGTGCTTGCACTAATTACAACAGCCAACAGCAGTCACTCTGATGGGAGGGCTGAACAAGAGTGACACAGCTGTCAACCGCATTCAAAGCAACAAATCCTTAAAAGTTCATAATTTTGGGGGCAGAACACAATCCATCCAGCAAGATACACAGGCTTGCAGGTTTCCCAAGACAGAATGCTTCAGAGAGTGAGTACAGCTGATGCAGACATTAAAAAACTAAGTCCTTTTGCCTTTTTCTCAGGGGGATTTAAACAGCAGGTGAGTGGGGCTGGTCTGTGGGACACAACCCTTTTTTATTTCAGCTATTTAGATGCAAATTGTTCCCCCTCCCTCCCCCTCACAACACCATCTGTTAGCCCAGAGGTTTAGACTGTGCCTAGGGTGTAGGTTTTGGGGGAGGGGGATATGAAACATTGAGAAAATTTCAGTTGAAGTCCCTGTTTCCTCTGGGGTACAGTTTAGGTGAAAAAAAAAAAAAAAACCAGCATCACTTTGCAATGCTATTAATTACAGTAGGATTTTTCTCTCATTCTGCTGGACTTTTCCTACAGACCCCATGGATTTCCTACCCTAGAAAACATTCCTTGTCCAGCTTTTGGCCAACAAGCAGCATTATATATTGACACTTATAGCAGGTTGCTATGGTGTTAGCATAGGGCATGAGCTGGTATTGCAGGAAGTATCAAAGATTCAAGGAATTAAAAGTATTAAATAATAATGATGAAGTCCTTCACTACAAGACACAGTATTTAATGTTCTTTTAGTGCTAGGGAAGCTACCTCATCTCTGTCTGACTTTCCCCAGTGAAGAGCAATGTACTTTCAAGAACTGTTGAGAGATGCGATTCATTAAACACTTCACCCAGGGCTCTGGATTCTTCATAAAGGAAAGATTATGGGTGACGGCACAGAGTACACTTTCAGGAAGCTTGAAGATGATACAGTGTTGGGAGGGGTGGCCGACAAACCTGATGGGTGTGCTGCCACTCAGAGGGATATGGACAGCCTGGAGAAATGGGCCAACACCAACCCTCATGAAGTTCAACCAAGGAAAATGCAAAGTTCTGCTGCTTGAGAGGAATAACCCCAGGCACCAGCACAGACTGGGAGCCAACTGGCAGAAAAGCAGCTGTGCAGAGAAAGACCTAGGAGTCCTGGTGGACATCGAGTTGACCACGAGCCTTCAAAGCACCTTTGAAGCAAAGGAGGTCAACAGCATCTGGGCTGCATTAGGAAAGACACTGCCAGCAGGTCAAGGGAGGTGGATCCTGCGCCTCTGCTCAGGGCTGGTGAGACACATCTGGAGTGCTGGGTCAAGTGCTTGCCTCCCCAGTACAGGAGAGGCATGGGCATACTGGAGAGTCCAGTAAAGGTCCACAGAGATGATTAAGGGACTGGAGCACACGACATACAAGGAGAAGCTGAGAGAGCTGGGACTGTTCAGGCTGCAGAAGGAAAAGCTCGGGGGGGTCATATCAATGTGCATAAATACCTGATGGAGGTGTAAAGAAGATGGAACCAGGCTCCTCTTGGTGGTATCCAGCAACAGGATAAGAGGCAATGGGCACAAACTGAAATATAGGAAATTCCATTTAAATGTAAGAAGGAAGGGGAAAACAAAACAAAACAAAAAACATTCTGCTGGGACAGGGGGGGGAACCAAACCACAGAACAGGTTCCCCAGAAAAATCATGGAGTTTCCTTCCTTGGGGGTGCTCAAAACTCCACTGGACATGCCCCTGAGCAAACTATTCCAGCTGCCACCACTTGAAGTGGGGGGTTAGGCTGGACTATCCACAGAGGTTCCTGCCAACCTCACCAATTCTGCAATTACAAGCCACAAAAAGGGGCAGGGAGGTGCTAAAGGAGGGAGATATGCAACATCATTCAAACTACTTATCTGAAGCAAATGTTTTTAGTCAACAGCATCCAAAGCCCCAGTTTAGTGATGAATACAAATTAAAAGAGGTGGTAAGTGACAACCTTGAGCAGAAAAATCAGTGAAAGAGTTGGGATCAGTACTACAACACCCTCACTTTGAGTTTTAACCTGTGGAGTACAGTCCTGGAACTTGAGAGTTGCAAGCTCTTGTCCCAGTTCTTACACAGACCTCATTTGTGATCTTGAAGGCACAAGAGAGGGGAAAAAAGGTGTTAGTACTTCTTGTTTGCTCTGCCCTCCTCTAATCAGTCAATCACCTCTTTAAAGGAAAGGCAATTCAGGTAGTTACAGAGCACGCAGAATCAAAGAAATCCCTTCCATGTTCTTCTGCAACTTCACTTACCACAAGAGACACATTCTCATTTATTGAGAAAAGAAAAGAGAACTGTGTATGCAATCCTGATGGGAAACTCAACGGCAGAGGGTAAAAGGCAGCATGGAAGGATGGGAGAACCCTTCCTCCCCCTTGGAACCAAGAAAATGAGGCAGAAGAGCCCTCCCTAGCTTGAAGTATGAATATGGAGACCACCTAAGGGGCAGCAGGAAAGGAAGAAATTACAGCATGGGCTTCAGAGCCTCAACTGCAGCTGAGCAAGTTCTCAGGCTGCCCTTGAACAACAGTCAAGGCTGACACGAAGACGGGTTCAGGCAGACTCTAATGATGATGCTCCACTAAGGTGATGGAAAGGAGCTTTTACTTCAGCTGGGAAGACTTCCTGCCAGACAAGGTTTGCACAGGAGCTTTTTTTAAAGGGTTTGGGGCTTTCTTCTTTTTCTTACTGTTAGGATATTGTTTTGGTTTTTGAGTGTTGCCAACACAAACACAATATTTTCCACTTTCTTGCACAGACAGAAAAGGCCAGAACAACATAAGATCTCAACTATTTCGTGACAGTTAGGAACTTCAGGCACCTACTTCCAAACTATTAACTTCTAAAATATATGCAATTCAGTGTCTCTTACTGGAAAGCAATACTCTGACAAAAGTTGCAGGCATTTCATAGAAACATTTTCCTTAAAAAAAAAAAAAAAAAAGATTCTCTGAACAATGTTTCACTACATTTGTGTGGATATTTTGAAAGAATTTCAAGTTTTCATTTTTTTTTAAAAAAGTGGTTATATTTTCTCCATTTATGAAAAAGGCGAGTTTGCAGAACATCAGCATTTCCCCTACAGAATCANCCCAGGACACGGTTGGCTTTCTGGGCTGCAAGCGCACATTGCTGGGCCATGTTGAGCTTCTTGTCCCCCAACACCCCCAACTCCTTCTCCTCAGGGCTGCTTTCAATCTATTCCTTGTCCAGCCTATAGTTGTGCTTGGGATTGCCCCGACCCACGTGCAAGACCTTGCCCTTGGCCTTGTTGAATTTCATGCGGTTCGCACAGGTCCACCTCTCAAGCCTGTCCAGGTCCCTCTGGATGGCATCCCTTCCCTCCAGCGTGTCAACCACACCACACAGCTTGGTGTCGTTGGCAAACTTGCTGAGGGTTCACTCGATCCCACTGTCCATGTCGCCAACACAGGTGTTAAACAGTTCCAGTCCCAGTACCGACACCTGAGGAATGCCATTCATCACTGGTCTCCCCTTGGACATTGAACCATTGACCACAACTTATGCCCTGCTCTAAATCACCAGCCAATTTCTGTTTTCAGATCTCTGCCATTTCACCAGCATTACTGAGAATCTAAATAATAGTTACTGAAAATGTTTTTATTTAACCAACTTCTTGTTCACAAATCCAAGCATGTATAAATTTTAAGGGCTGCAATCCTGCAGTTTGATCTGTAATACAAGATACAGGCACCAATTCTCAGTCTCCTTGACTTTAAAAATACAGAAAGGTCACCTGTGATAGCTAAGGGGTACTTGGCCTTGGTGCCAGCAAGCCACCCACTGAAAACAGTGGGAGTTTGGCCCAAATTAGGATTTCAAGATTTATCCCATAATGCCCTGTAACACTTCCCACACAGAACTACCTGACAGCTTCTGAAAATTGGCAAAATGTGAAGGACACGGCAACAACATCCGAGATGAGATTTCCAAGGGTGTATTTTGTAACAATTGAATTCAACCAATACATGTTTGCATATGCACATATTCTTGCAACTCCGCATTACAGGGTTTTTAGCATGCTGATTTTAAAAGCCCAGTGGCTAAAAACACATCTCCAAAAGTTACTCAATGCCCAACAAACCAGACTTTTAAAAGCAAAAAACCCAAAGCAGTTGCATCCAGAACATCACTTAACTTGTGCAATAATCCCCCACCTTTGGTTCCCTGCTGTTATTACTGATTAGTTAAGTAACACCAACAACAGACAGATGCTTTTCTACAACCTCTTTCCAGAACCACCTCCCAAACTGTCATCTTCTCCCACAGATACCCCCAGAACAGCCCTAGAATAACTACTGCCACCCCCAGTGTGACCTGGGACAAGGTGGATGGGTTTCCAGCCAGGAAGCATCAAGGTCTGAGAGCCAGTTGCTGCCCACACAAGGCCTTTGCACCCAGATGTAATGGCATGGATGCTCAGGAAACCAGTCTGCTACTGATTGATGGTCTTTCCCATCACCCTTCCACACTCTTTATCTGGTCAATATTTGCTTAGTTAACTATAACACAGAGTTGAAGATTTCCCTTATTTGGATCCCTGGAGGCAACAGGGGCTTGCACATGATGACAAGATCAACACCTATGGTGCAAGTCACATCCCTGTAAATAATGCAGCAACTGGGACACAATATATAAGGATTTGGTAGAGCCGCTTTATCCGTCACAGCAGTTCCGGGACAACAACCACTAGAAAAAAAACCAACCAAACAAACAGAAAAGGTTTAAAAGACAGCCGCGGAGGAACGCGTCTTTCAGGGTTTGTAACATAACTCATTTTGGAGCAAGAGTCAAACTAAGCACACGCGCTGCTGAAAAGACAAGACAGGTTCCAGTTTAAAAGCAGTTACAATTAGTTATCAAATGACAAGAAAACTTCCACTGATTAGTCGTATGTTTGCATTTTACCCTGAAACTAGTCATTTTTTAAGGTGATCCAAATTCAGGAGAAGGAAAGAAGCCTGACTCCAAGAAAAAAAAAGAAAAGAAAGAAAAAAAAAAAGGCAGCAGCAATCCCCCCCAGTTGTCATGTTTATGACTTATATTCTCTAGACAGGAAATCTTTGGAGCAAGCAAAAGCCTGTCTGCCCTCCACTTCACAAACCCTTGATATCATGATCATATTTTTAAAATATTGCTTTCTTGAATGATGCGAATTAAAAGTCATAAGTAATTCTCTGACATACTATTGTAAACCACACACACAAAATAGCTATTTATTGCATGCAAGTCCATTAAACTATTACTTACAGCATAATAAACAGATACCACTGTTACCGCTGAGTGGAAAACCTAGGAAATTCCTTGTCCCTGGCCCCTGGAGTTTGAATGAGAGAAGTTGAACTGCTTCTGCTTAGAGCAGGGTTTTGTCTCCCAGAAAGACTGCAGTATTTCAGCTAACGCAGCAATTGTCCCGTAATTATCATGGACACTTTATAGTCAGTAAAACAAAAGGGACAGTTAATTTCAAAAATAATTTTTAAGGAAAAGCAGCGGAAAGCTTTTCAAACGATGACTGAGAAAGGACAGAGAGAGGAGACTGTGCATTTATATTGGTCAGTAAGGCACTCATCGCAACAACTGGGACTGAGGATAGTCATGGGAGAGCAGGGTTCATAGGCCACACCGAAAGTGGTTTTATTTTCACAGAGGGAATGCAGTTGTCGACCACTCAGAAAGAGCTCCAAATGAGAAGGCAGGCTGGCAAGCCAGAACAAGACACCCAGCTGGCTCCACAGCCTTAGACAAAAGCTTGGCTCTCTGAAGTTTTTTATTTTCCTTTCATCTTCCAGCGCTAAACATTGGGATGGTTCCTCTTTTCCAGGTGGAAAGCCCTCTGAGAGCAAACCAGATTTCAAAGCGAACAACTATGCAGACCACGCCATCAGAGGTTGCTTCTTAACATGTACGCGTGAGCATTCAGGGCATCTGCAGGGTAGTCTTGGGATCAGAGCAGAGCTACAGCTGGATGTTCTCCAGGGATATTTTAGGAGAACGGAATCAAATTGCCACACAAACATAACTGCCAAGTTTCAGTCTAATGCTACAGCAATTTGCTTGAGGTGCTTTATTTCACAGGACAGACTAGTGGAGTAATATTTTGTTGTTGTTAATGTGTCCAAGTCCTCTAACACAGCATTCATATCCTTGGTAAGAGACGGGATTCCTTTTCCTTCAAGTTCTGCTTTTGATAATAGAATGCATTACAAATTCTTCGTGCAGCCTTGAAAAAAGTATTTAGATAGACTGAGTTTAAGATAGCAAGAAAGATGCAAAGTAGGATTCTTAAGTGACCTATTCCCTCCCAAAATCCACAAATTTGGAGCAGAGTATGTTTGGTCCTCTGCTTTCTCTTCCAGGAGTCCATCCAGAAAGCCTGCAGAACATTAGCTGAGTATCTGGTTGTTGCATTACCTGATGCTTTCAATTCTTGCAGCCCGCGCAGAGCTAAATCATCTGGGAAACAAGATTTCCCTGCCTCCAACCCCACAGTATTTAAGAGGGGTCAAATTCTGACCCCTCTTGAATAGGCTGCCCAGAAAACGTGCAAGATTAGTATGTTTCTGTGCTCCCATCACCAAATCACTGGTTGTCCAGCTCTTGCCCAGTGCAATTCTCCATTTTTGAGCCTTGCAGGCATCCCACAGCATCACAGAGAATACACTCAGACTATCCAAATGCATCAATATGCATTCGGACCATCTGTTAAACCCACAAAACATCCCCTGTCAGAAGATCTGTAGAGTGGGGAGTCAGTGTTAAGCAGCAAGTATGATTTCCTCTTCACCATTTCTTTTAAAAGATATTTTGGTCCCAATTCCCACAGAATTGGAATGTCACTTAACGATGACTTTTTGCTCACAGTGCCACATGAGATTTCAGGTTTCAGAGTAAAGCTGAGCTATTGAAAAACCAAGTCGCTTATCCATCTCATTTACATTATACTGCGGGGAGCTCAATCAGGCTCTTCAAGCTGGAGGACAGCGCCTTCTCCACCAGACAAGGCTTCCTGATCGTAGGGTTAGAACCTGCCACTACCTCACAGATGTGACCGGGGAATCAACCCCCACTCTTGGTTTGTTCAAGGTGTTGGTTTAAATCAAAACAGCCACCTCTAGAAACAAAGACTGAAAGAATATTTTTGCTTATAGTCTAAGAATCTGTTTTAGTAGAATTAATATTTGGTTTGTTAGACTCTGCAGTAGTGTCTGAACCATGCCTCCTCAAGACTTCAGAGCAAACAAATCAGTAAAGTTTTAATTCAGAAAGCAAGAAGATAAAAGAGATTTATTTACAGAGATTGCAGACCCCTAAATCAATTACAAGAGCCATGTCATTCTGTAACACTGTTCATAATAATTGAACTCAATCTTCAGAAGCTTGTCATTTTGATGATTATTTTTTTAAACATGAAAGGGCTGTATCCCAACACTCAGCTTCAAGTGCTACGAGCATTTTTTTCTGAAGATGACTGACCATAGCAAGGAACAAGGCAAGGAACACAAGAAGCAGCTTCAGATCTATTTAGCAGGTGTATGATTCCAAACACCAGTTTGAGAATTAGGTTGAGCATCCACAGACACAGGACACTCCAACCATAAGCCAGAGGAGGGACAAGTCCCAGTCTACAGTCACGTGGAGGCACCAAAAATTCATTTTTTTCTCCAACAGGCTGAAGTTCTCTTCTTTCTTGAATCCCTGGAAGAAGGGAATTATTTCTGCTCTATTCCACTTTGCATGGGATTCACTTTAAGTACCAATTCCCCCTTTCCCCTTACTTTTTGGCACTACCTTCAAGCAGGACTACGTATTTTAAAGAGAGCTTGAGTTTGTAAGAACCGCACCTTCCTATTCCACGAGTGAGACAAAGTGCTCCAAAGTCACACTCTGTGTCATGACAGAAATATTTACCAATTTCCTCAGAGCCCTGCAAAGTCTATGAAAATCATTTAGTTATCAAGTCACAAAGACCGCTGACCCCATCAGCCTCACGGGCTCAGAGTGGTTTCTGAAAAGCAGGCCACACTTCTGCGGGTGATCTCCTAACCTTGAGCAAGGACACTGTTGGCAGGAGCTGTGACAACACAAAAGCCACAGGCTAACGATAGCATCACTTGAGCAGAAGCTGTTCCACAGGACAACGGTTACTGCTTACGGATCCCAGGAGAACTCCACTAGTGATATTAGAGGAAGTATTTTTGCAGAAATCCACTCGTGCACACAAAGGCAGAGAAGGAAATGGCACAAAGCTCTTGAACACTTCTTTGCTCTTGTACTGGTTACAGAATTCCACAGCAGCACAGACTTTGGCATCAATGTCAGCCAGTCATGTACATACCCTAGGCTCCAGGCAGGTTGACATGCCTGTGCTCCAAATACACCTCCGATGGCGGCGCAGACTGCTCTACCAAGACAAGCGCAGAGCCAGCTGACAGAGTTTCATTGTGATAGCACTATTTCAACAGACGCTCGAGCACAGCCCCAGTTTCCACTAAAAATGAAAGACTTCAGTGACACAATTCATGTGATTGAAGCTCCACACAGCCTTAAGTCACTTGCCGAACCAGGATCCAGCTGATTCTAAGAATCTGCATGCAGGCTGCTTACATAGCAATTAACCCACTAACGTGGAAAGTGTTGCTTAATTTAGAAGAGTGATTACTTACAGCACCTGCTGCTAGCCTCACAGTCTTTGATATGCCAGTTTCTCCAAAATTAATGCTAAGTCATCTAAAATTATTTACATAAGTAATTAAGGAAAGAACTAAAAAAAGAGACTGCTAAATGTATAACATAACAATCCGCTGGGTTATCAGCCGCAATTGAAACTGTAATTTCCAAAGCAAATAGTATGAGTTAAGGCAGTCTGAGCTATTCGCACAGTCGGTCCTTGCGGCAAACCTGCATTCTCAGCCAGGCATAACAGACAATGCATTGCACAAGCGACACACACTCCAAATTGTGTATGTGCACAACACCACCACCCCAGGAGAAGGTTCACACAGCAGGAGAACCGGTGCAAAAGAGGTCTCCTGGCTTTAAAGCCACATTACCTGTAGGCTTTACATCTAAGGCCAAACCCACAGTAGCCTTGTCATACAAGTGTAGAGCCTCTTGCAGTAATCAAGTGCTGAGGTCAGCAAAAAAGGAGGAAGGAAGAGATGAAAGGAGGACCGAGGAACTGGCTCAGTTCTCAAGGCCTTAGTCCTTCTCCAGAAGTTTCTGTTCACACCTACATATGGGACTCAAAATAAGTCCATGGGCCCTGATGGGATGCACTCACGAGTGCTGAGGGAACTGGCAGATGTCATTGTGAGGCCAGTCTCAATAATTTTTCATCAATCAGAGTGACCAGAAGTGCCTGTAGACTGGAGGAAAGCAAACATCACCCCTAATCTTCAAGAAGGGTAAGGGGGAAGACCTAGGGAACTGCAGGCTGGTCAGCCTCAGCTCAATCCCTGGGAAGGTGATGGAGCAGCTAATTCTGGAAACCATTTCCAGGCACATTAAGGACAAGAAAATCATCAGTAGTAGTCAGCATGGCCTCACCAAGGAGAAGGCAGCAGAAAAGGACCTGAGGGTCCTGATGGACACCAAGTTGGACATGAGCCAGCAATGGGCCATTACTACAAAGGCGGCAAATGATATCCAGGGTTGCATTAGGCAAATTACTGCCAGCAGGTCGAGGGAGGTGATCCTTCCCCTCTACTCAGCACTGGTGAGGCCACATTTGGAATACTGGGTCCAGTTCTGGGCTCCCCTGTACAAGAGAGACACGGGCATACTGAAGGGAGTGCAGCAAAGGACCATGAAGATGTTGAAGGGACCGGAGCATCTCTCCTGCGATGAAAGGTTCACAGAACTGGGACAGTTCAGCCTGGAGAAGAGAAGGCTCAGGGGAATCTCATCAGTGTATATAAGTACCTGCAGGGAAGGTGCCAAGAGGACGGAGCCAGGCTCTTGTCAGTGGTGCCCAGCGACAGGACCAAGAGGCAACAGGCACAAACTGAAATACAGAAGGGTCCCTCTAAACATCAGGCAACACTTGAACACTTTTTTACTGTGAGGGTGACTGAGTACTGGCTTAGGTTGTCCAGAGAGGTTGTGGAGTCTCCATATCCTTGGAGATACTCAGAAGCTGTCTGGACATGGTCCTGGACAACTGGCTCTGGGTGGCCCTGCTTAAGCACAGGGGCTTGGACCAGATGACCTCCAGAGGTCCCTTCCAACCTCAATCAGTTTAATTCTGTGAAATACTTACCTTAACATGTATAAGCATCCAGAAGAGCACTTCTAATGGTTTCAAAAGGCAGTGTAAACCTTTATTTGTAACTATCAAATGGACATTTCTATTCTGTTTGAAAAACAATGACATTTCAGTTATGGTAACTGAGATGTTGGATGCTTCCTTCCAGGGGAAGGAAGAGTTCAGAAGTGAGCTAATCAGTGATGTCAAGATTGGAGGCAGCCTGGGCTGCAGTGATCGTGCACTGGTGGAGTTCGCAGTGCTGAGGGATATGATATGGGTCAGGCAAAGAGTATAGTCAGGACCCTGAGTTTTAGGAAAGCAAACTTTCAGCTGTTCAAGGAATTAGTCAACAGGACCCCCTGGAAAACTGCCCTCAGGGACAAGGGAACAGAACAGAGCTGGCAGAGCTTTAAGAACATGAGGCAAGAGCTCTCGATCCCCAGGTGTAAGAAATCAGGGAAGGAAGGGAGAGACCAGCATGGCTGAGTTGAGACCTGCTGGTCAACCTAAAGGGCAAGAAGGAAATGCCCAGGCAGTGGAAGCAGGGACAGGTATCCTGGGGAGAGTATAGGGACACTGCTCGGTTGTGTAGGAATGGGGTCAGGAAGGCCGAAGTGTGGATGGAGCTGAACTTGGCAAGGGATGCAAAGAATACTAAGAAGGGCTTCTACAGGTACGTCAGCCAAAACGGGAAGGCCAAGGAAAGTGTACCCTGCTGATGAGGAAGACTGGCAAACTGGTAACAAGAGACAAGGAGAAGGTTGAGGTACTCAACAACTTTTTTGCCTCAGTCTTCACTGGCAACCTCTCTTCCCACACCTCTCAAATGGGTGGACTGCAAGGCAGGGACTGGGGGACCAAAGTCCCTCTGACTGTAAAAGCAGATCAGGTTCATCACCACCTGAGGAACTTGAACATACATAAGGCTATGGGACCTGACAAGATGCATCCCAGAGTCCTGAGGGAGTTGGCTGATGTAGTTGCCAGGCCACTTTCCACGATGNGTGGGATCGAGTGCACTCTGAGCAAGTTTGCAGATGACACCAAGCTGAGCAGTGCTGTTGACACACTTGAGGGATGGGATGCCATTCAGAGGAACCTAGGCAAGCTCCAGAAGTGGGACCATGTGAACCTCATGAGGTTCAACAAGGCCAAGGACAAGGTCTTACACACAGGTTAGGGAAATCCCTGGTATCAATACAGGCTTGGGGATGAAGGGATTGAAAGCAGCCCTGAGGAGGAGGACTTGGGGGTGTTGGGGGGTGAGAAGCTCAACATGAGCCAGCAATGTGCGCTTGCAGCCCAGAAAGCCAACCGTGTCCTGGGCTGCATCAAAAGCAGGGTGACCAGCAGGTCAAGGGAGGGTATTCTGTCCCTCTTACTCCACTCTCATGACACCCCACCTGCAGTATTGCATTCAGCTCTGGGGTTCCCAGGACAAGGACATGGAGCTGTTGGAGCGAGTGCAGAAGGCAGCTACGAAGATGATCAGAGGGCTGGAACACCTCTCCTACAAGGACAGGCTGAGAGACTTCAGGTTGTTCAGCCTGGAGAAGAGAAAGCTCTGGGGAGACCTTATTGCAGCTGTGCAGTATCTACAAGAAAGCTGGAGAGGAACTGTTTACAAGGGCATGTAGTGATAGGACATGGGGGAATGGCTTTAAACTGGAAGGGGGTAGATTTGGACTAGACATAAGGAAGAAATTTTTTACAATGAGGGTAGTGAGGCACTGGCACAGGTTGCCCAAAGAGGTGGTAGATGCCCCATCCCTGGAAATGTTCAAGGTCAGGCTGTACAGGGCTCTGAGCAATCTGATCTAGTTGAAGATATCCCTGCTCACCAAGGGGGAGTTGGACTAGATGACCATTAAAGGTCCCTTCCAACCCGAACTATTCTATGATTCTACGAATTAAACATGGAGCCCTTTACCATACAAGTCTGTCTGAAGAGTCATCCCACTCACTTGCATCCACAGAAGTCCCTTCCACTTCGAATTTGGGGGCTTATTTCTGTTCCTAATCAAGTCAGAGGTTATTTGCAATAATTCAGCTGGGATCTTAAAGCTTCCTTCATGCATTCAGAAGGACTTTTTCAGCAGCTTGAAAACATCTACCAGACTATGCCTGCTTCCTCCCCTGACCCATATATATCAAACTGTAAAAGCTGCAAGCGGCCTATACAAAAAGGTTTGCCTTTTAGGAGGTGGAACAAAGAACGTAACATTCCTGCCTGAGTGCAACAAAAACAGTTTAAATAAGGTTTCAAAAGGTCACAGTCATTACAGCCTCCCAGAACTAGAGGCACCCAGTTGCAATTCAAGCTACACAGCTCATCTCTTTCAAGCCCAAAAGCTTGGCTAAGATTGCAGGTCTTTTGGGGACGCTAAGCAAAGTACCGGAGTGCCTCAGCTCCAGACACTGGCTGTCTCTGAAGCCAAAGAAAACAAAGTAAAACTCAAAGTACTGAGTTTTAGGAGATCTGTGCGGGCAAAAATCTCACTTCACCCATCACTTTACAGTCATGCAGCAGTCTAGAAAGCATCACGCTTCATTTTATTCCTTAGGATGTCCTTATTTCTTTGCTATGGCTTACATATTCAAGCATCTTCTAATCTGTGCAGCTTTCAAAAAGAACCAAGTGACAAAATGTTACTAATGTGGGTGAGGGAACAACTTCTGCCAGGTAACACAGAATACCTGAATGCGTATGATAGCTCCGCCACCCACATATAAAATGGGGATGGAGTTTAAGCGAGTTGAGAAAGGTCGCACACGTTTACAGCAGAGGAGAAACACCATGTGGATTTCCAGACTCCTGTCCTGCTCTGGTTCTGGGTTTTGTGTTTCCACCCTTCAACCCCCTGCTAATTTTGCAAGCAACTCCAGAGCAAGGCACAGAGCGGGGATCGACGGGCTGGGGCAAGCTGCTAGGCAGAAGCTGCTGGGTTTGGTACCACACTCAAAATGGAAACAGTGCAAAGAGCAGAGCAGGAGCTGGCAGCGCTCTGCCATCCTTCCCTGCTTCCTGTGCACCATACCCAACTGGGGACATCGGCACCGCTCGCTGTCTTTTTCTGTTCCTCCTGAATGAACCTCACGGGTTTGCTCTGGTTCAAATTATCAAGTGATTACAAAACTTTCCCCTGCTCACTGTAGGGCACAAGTGACATGAAGCAGAGATTTGGATTGCTGCTCTTGGCATAGCTTATGGTGTTCTTGTTCTGATCCCCTATACCTGGGATGGGATTTTCATTTCAGGCCTCTGTCTCTGGAAAACCATTTCACTATCAGGAATTTATCTAGTTTCTGCACACTGAGGTGTTTAAAACCCTTAGCGCATCCTCTCAGATTGACACTGGCCTTGTTCCCCACTTCCCCCATCTCTGTCGACCTCCACTAGAAGCACATGCTCCAACCTACAAACTCACCCCACAGGAAAGCACATCCAAGCTCTGACCTGACCATCAGATTCCTTTCTGTCTAGAGTGCACTCATTTACATTGCTCTGCTGAATAACCAAAGAACGTCTATTCCAACCAGCTTATCTTTGCCCCACCTCCTTGCTGATCTGCTGACCAAAGCGTTTCCTCCTTTCATAGGTGACTGGTGGCAGATGCCCATCAGCTGTGTACAACTGTGAAGCCACAGCATCACCAGGTAATTCCCATCAATTTTAAGTCCTGAATACTTTTCAGATCGATGGCACGAACTGCCGCTTCAACAAAATGTTAAGAGTTGAGCATCAAAACCCTCCTTTGATTCATGTAAGATGACTACTCATTTTGAAAGGAGAACCCAAGTTTCTAAACACTCTCTAGAGACAGCTTTCAGGGTAGAGAACAGAGGTTTAACAAAAGCAACATGGACCTCACTCAGTAGCATCGGGGTTTGAGCCTGGCTTAAGTGAGTAAAAAGGAAAGGTATCTGCCCTTTTATCACTGGATGCAATAAACAGACATGCCAAACCTTTTCAGGGTTTTGGATTCAGAAAAATAATTGCCAGCCACCACCAGGTTCAGCAGAACGCCATGAGGTCACAACTGTGCGGTCTATCAACAGCTTAGCTTCTTCAACAGTATACTGAGATTCTGATAGTGGAGTAGTAAAACTACCTCTAGTACATGAGACTTTCTGAAAGAAATACTCATTTCAGCTGCTGTAAACAAGCAGCAGATGCTAACAACATGCCAGGTTTGACTCAGACAATTCATTAGCATCTTTACAGAGTTTGTGGTTTGTTTTTCATATTTCTCTTTGTGCACAGTGAAAGAAATCCTTTTATATGTCCTTTTTCTACTACTGCAACAATTGAGTTTTAACACCTTTATCACTTCTTTCTTCTTAAGAGAAAAAAAGATTCACATACCATGTGGCTACTCCCACTACAGGGACAGCAACCTCAGGCAGAGCTGCAATCATCTCCCCTGTATCTGCCCAGAACCACACATTAGTGGCCCAAAGGAAAGCTATGGAGGCAGTCCCTTTGCATCAGTACAATCCCTCTGGCTGTCAGCCAGCCCGGAGCTAGTCCCACAAGTAGACAGAACCTAAGAGAGATTGGAATCAGGCCTCCCATCGGTGAGGCAACCGATTTCACTGGCCTCTTCATCACTCCCTCAGGGCTGTTTTCACTCTCTCATGAGAATCTGGGATATAGTTATGTAAAACAGATTCCTCGCCCTTAATTAAAATAAAGTTCACATGCACACCCTGCTGAAGGNAAAAAAAAATAAAAAAATCTCAGCATGCACACAAGGGAGTGTCGAACACTTGCCAGCCACCTGGATAATCACTTCCTATGAAAAGCTGCAGGAGAGCACCCCGGGGAAAGGAAGGGTCATGCAGACTCTCTTGCAAAGGGCAATACAGGTGGGATTTGCCCTGCATAGGTGAGCACTGAAAAGCCTGTCACCAAATTCCACTTACTCTGAGGCCACAAGCACCAATTCTTCTCCACTGCACTTTCTGCAATGCCACTGTGTCCTTCTGGGAAGGTGAAGACCAGAACTGCACTTCACACACAAGATACGGGTGCATCATTTATACTGAAGCAAAATGATACCCTTCATCTCTTGCCTGATGAGGATGGTGGCTTTTCTGGTTGCTGCTGCAGTGATGTTTCCCTCTCCATCCTGAAAAGTGAATCATCCTCACTTTTTTACTTCCTATTATTCATGCAGCTTTCAAACTATAAAATAACCTTTCCTCCAAAATTGTAGGAGCTTAAGATCTTGACAGAAGTTTTCTGAAAATCCAAATATATTGCATCCACTTTAACCCTTTCTTACTGACAACACGCAGAACTTCATGGGGTAGGGCAGCAGGATTTTCATTTTCAGAAGCCACACTGACACTTTCTCAACAGTTAACATTTACCTATATATTGAGAGAGCCTTATTACAGACCTTTCTATTCCTGGTAGCATGACTCTCTGGTGTGCTGTTCCCAGGATCCTCTCTAGAGGCCTTTTAGAGATGAGAATGAGATTGGCAACTCCCCAGTCTTCTGGCACAGCAGCCATTTGTAGTGATAAATTATACAGCTTGGCCAGCACTTCTGTAGTTTCACATTCAAGTTCCTCAGACTCTTGGTTGAGTATCATCCAGCCCTGGTGACTTATTAACATCTATCTAACTTATCTATTTGGTCTAATTGTTCCTTTTGCATTTATCTCAAATTAGTTTCCCTGATCTATTGGCTGCTAAAAGTGCATTTGCTGTGGGAATGTCCCCAGTATCTTCAGCAGTTCAGACCTGATATTCTCTGCTATGGCTTTATCAACTCCAAGTAACCTTTTAACATCTTTATCATCAAGCACTTCCCAAGATACTCTAATCCTAATGGGTTATATCCTAATGTATGTAATACATTGTCCTAACATCTTAGGAGAGCAGTCCCAAGACAGACTGTTTCGCCTGCCTGCTGTCCCTGCTCTCCCCCTCATACCAACCTGTGCCCTTGGCACGGCTGTCACCCTGCCTTTCCTTCCTGGTGGAGATTTCAGAAACCACAAAGAGATCAGTGAGATTAAACTGTGTCACCATGGTAGCCAGCTCCACTTTAACAGAGGGTGGAGAAACAAGCACTAACAATACAAGTTTGGGACAGGAGCTATCGGGGCATAAAGCGGGGTTTCTGTCTGGGCTCCTCCTGACTGGGAAGGCTGGCACAAACGGAAGGTAACTTTTGTGCAATGTGATGACACTGATAGATGCCAGGCAAGCCGAGGTACAAACAAGTGTAGATTTACCCTGACTGAAGCACTAAAGCAGGCCCTCTCCTTGCTGCCACACAAAGTGTTCCTGTTCCTCATCAGCACGTCCCTGTAACACAGGCAAGTTAAATGAAAATTCTCCCTTCAGATGAAGCTGCGTGAAGCTACCTGCCTGCACAAGCACTTGTAGAATGGAGACCAAAACAGTTTCCTTCTTCCACACCCTCCATTCCTTGGCATTTATACCCTTCAGAAGCCCATAAACAGTCTTGTCCTCCTTCTCATTTTATAAAACTACACAAGTATATAGCTTTTATCTTCCTCCTGTGTCAATCCCTCCAGCCCCAAAGTAAGTTCTGTTGCTTTCCTTCAATTTCCTCCTGTTTATCTGCCAGACAGTAACAAGGATCAAAGGCAGCAATTACTTCAGAAAAAAAATTCCCCCACCCCTCACACTGATTAGCAACATCAGACCCAATTTTCAGAAACATATTTAAGAGTTTTTAAAAATACTTAACCAGCTTAGGTGCCAAATCCCAACAGTTTCCGAGGGAATCAAGCGCCCACGCGCTTTCTGGATTCCCACTAGATGCTACCCACATCTTTTAGTATGTAACCACATGAAACACTCTACTTTTGTTCTCAAGGTTAGGCTCTAAGTGCTGCTAAGACAGTCCCTGAATGTTCCCACTATAAACCATTGGCTACTGAGAGTTATGTCCTCAGGTTACAAAAAACTCAAACAACAACAAAACCCACAACTTTTTTTTGTTCCTTCATGCCCAGCAGATCTTACTGAATACCTGCTGCACAACATTAAAGTTTCTCATCTTGTTTTCACATTGGCTATGAACGCTGAGGCACAAATGTTGCCAAAGTCCTTCTGTACATATTTCAGGGTATTCAGAGATAAAGCGACATTATGCTATACCAGAAGCGTGTTTTCCTGTTCCTCTCTGTGCCTGATGCTTCTGATTGCCCTTTACACCAGCATGACAGAAGAAAGCACTTTACTTCTCCAGCATAGGTGTGGTTTATGCTCACTATGAGACTTTACAGGCAGTTTTTAGGTGGAGGGTGACAGAGACTCCCCACACCTCCCTGAATAAATGACAAGCATTTGTACAAGAGATGACTCCTGCACTGTAAGACTTTAAACCATGAACTGAAGGACTGCAAGGTGGAAGGAGCACAGCAAAACAGTAGGATTATTTAATAATGTTTGTAAGCCTGGCAGCAGTATTAACAACTTAATTGTGACTTGGGTTAAAACTATAGTTCCAGTTGGACACCAGCAAGAATTTTGGGCCCAGAGGAGAGCTAATACCTGCTGGGGAAAACATCCTTTCAATTCTCAATCATCTTTTCAAGATTACAGGAAGATATATAATGCTTACAAGATGTAAGACATTATGCAGGTCTCAAAAATCCCAAAAGCACTCTGCTACACTAACAAATGAACCCACCAGGCAAAGCATGGAAGTCCCTACAGCATGGCAAGGATTACAAACACTGTGCTTTCACACTGAATCAAACAAGGATCCAAAACAGCACAACAATATGAGTGGAAGAAATACATGGTCCAGTTGTGATTTCTGCCAGGCTCTTTCTCCCAAATACATTTATTAAAGACAGAGAATCAGTCAGAGAGGAGTCAAAATCCATTTTGTACCAAGGACTTTAAGATACGGAACATAAGTAGGTCCAGCAGGAGCTGACCGAGCAGGTGCTAGAGGTTCAGAGAGCTCAGGGACAAGGTAAGAAAAAAATAACCAAAATAAAGAGCTCTACACAGCAAGTGCCACAATGACTGACAGATCTTTCAAAATAAAAATGCACTTACTTTGTGAACTAATCCTGAGAAACCACCAGATCTAGCCATACGTCTTACAGTCCTCACATCCAGGTTTCAAATCTACAGAGAGCTCCAGGTTCTTTAATACTACACCACAGCTACACTCACTCATATTGCTCTGTTAAGTTTTCTGCCAGGTCAGCTCACAGCCAAGCGCTGAAAGGGAAAAGAACCCTTGCCTTTGGACGGCTGTGTGCCACGATGAGCTGAGCTGTGTCAAGCTGCACCCCCTGATCGTAGCCTCCCAGAAAAACTCAAATGAAAAGCACAGTCCTAGCAGGTGAAGAGACAACCCTCCTCTCCTTTCATCATGCATTTGGTTTTCAAGAAAATGCAAGAGTTATACTTTAATATTAATTTTGACTTGACCACATCAAAAGGAGAACAGCTGCCAACAGCCACATCCTTGCTTTATAGTTTTGTGATGGGGTGTGGGGATGCTAGTTTGTCGCGTATTAAAAAAAAAAAAAAGGCAAAACATAGGCTTCTCATCTGTTAGTCATGAAGAATGCAGAGACAACCACAAACTCTTTTCTTCCAAATTTGTAATTAGTTCATTAGGGATTTAGGATCAGAACCTTCACAGAGAGGTCAAACAGTCCTTATGCTGAAACTAGCATCGCTTATGCTTCATACAGAGGCCTTTCACTGCTCCCCCCTCCCCATCCCAGTGAAAAGAAAAACAATGCTAACAAGAGCCCAACCACAGAAGGGAAGCATGGGAATTCATGAGAAACAAGGAAGACGGACTGCAGAGATCACACATGCTCATCCTATTGGATTTCAGGTGATTTAGCTATAGCTACAGGAAGTGCTGATGGAACAGGATCTCAAATCTTCAAAACCAAACACGACTACACCACACATCGGATGAGATCACCTTGCTGAAGTCACTGCTCCTCAATACTAAGCCAAAATAACAGAGTGGGATTCAAAGAGCAACTGAACATCATCAGATATGACAGACATCCACCGTAATACTAAACTTAAAGCTTGATGACAGAAACAGGTATGATGTTAAGAGCAGAAAGCCACTTGCTGCTCAGGTGAGATTCTTTTAATCTCCATGATCATTACCTCCTGAACTGCGCACTGATGCATTTAAAGCTGCTGCATGTCAGCATGTGATCAAACATTTTTGAAACAAACGAAAAAGCCCACATAAGCACTGTTGGTGGCATTTGGACTAGGTCCCAGGATGAATAAGTACTGGATCAGAAGGCAGGAAGGGCTCTTGCAGGAGGTATTTAGTATTAGAAAGGACTGGCTCTTAAAAAAAAAAAAACAAAGGGCATCTAAAATAAAATTGATGATGTGAATTGAACAGAGAAAAAAAACCCATGATCCTTATGATCCCCTAATCAGCTACAGGAGATGAAGGAAATCAAGCTGAGATCATTTCAACATTGGTTGGTTGGTTTTTTTTAAAGTAGCCAATAACTTTAAAAGAAGACACAGCACACAAGAAAAGACATTTTTGGCTGGACCAAGTAAATGACTAAATTCTTACAAATATGGCCAGCTCATCAGTTTTGAATGCTTTTCTTTTGCAACTCAAGGACTCATTTCAGAGAAACACTGAACAAATGAAAAAGCTGGCACTTGAAAGTCTACAAGGAAGAAGTAGAGATTTCTGATCCCTTAACCTCCTCTTGCTGCCTTCTCCTGCCCCCAAATCCCCACTTCACCATGAGTAAATTGGAGATGAGTTG